>OU342652.1:2100843-2298753 GCA_910589605.1 Chrysoteuchia culmella
TAAAAGTGTGTCTCTTTAAAAAACGACCTAGAGCCACAGGATGTAAGACAGTATTATCGTCAAGCGATGTTTGTTCTCTTTGTATATAAACAATGTAGGGAGATGCATCTGAAGCTTGGTAAAGTGGCCTAGCTACAGGAGTACGTGCATTGATGTCGAGGTTTTGGGATGAGGAGGATTGCACGGGTTGGGAGGTTTGAATCAGAGAATTATTGTTTGGAGTGTCGTCTTTGATATTTTTATTTTCACCAGATAACGAAATATTACAATGACAATCAATTTCTGAAAGATCCGAAAGTTTGTGATGACTTTTTTTCTTCCTTTTATTACAGTGCTTACACATTTTTCGTACAGATGTTCGTTTACGTTTGGCATTTTTGTTAGATTCTGAGCAATCTGTATCAAAAAGTGATCCCTCAGTATCCATTCCGGAAGCGTTAGATATGGTAACAAAGTGTGACGCCTGGGGGATTGTCCCCCCAGGGTCGTCGGGCTCTCTCAAAATCAAATCTCCAAATATACACAAACTAGTTTAAAATATATAAAAATACACTATAATAAACAATATTTACAACCACTATCCAAATTAATTAATTAAAATTTACAAAGCCAGAAAAAGTCCACCGCCCTTCTCGAAGTTTCCCGCGCTTTTTTCAAAAAACAGCAAAACTTCATGGAGACATTGATGACACAGACATGAGACAGATTTTCACATAAAAAGGCAAATGCGTTAACGAGAAACAGCCATACTCCACCAAAGTTCTTTCCTTTTTTTAACAATAAACACGTATTTTTAATAAATTTTGGTATTTATATGGAAAAAATATATAATTTGTCGTAATTTATACATTATTGAAAACAAATAGTAGTTTTTACTGGCATCATTGATTTCATGGTAGATTTAACAGGCAACATCGTCGAATATTTCATTGCCATTCCATTTCCATTCAACTGACACTCCATCGACATTATATCGAGACTTGAAGAAACTTTTATCAGAATATCAAATTCAGCACAATGGAAATGTTATGTCAATAGGATGTCGGTAGAATGGGAATACCTAGTTGGTCGCTTAATGTAAAATAGTAGACTTGGGCCCCTGCTCAAGTGACATGCGCGAGTGACCCGCGCGCGTCGCAGAGCACGCGGACTAGTTGCGCGGGTGGCTCGCTTTGGTACATGCTCGAGTCACTAGACCCGCACATGTTTTTTACGATGTATGTTTACGATGCATATAACCCGCGCAAGTGCCTCAACATGCGCAAGCTACTTGCACCGTGTACAAGCACCCTAAGTGTCATAAAGTATCCAATTTGAAGCATATTAATAGTGAAGAGATTTTAAAAGCTTTCGAGTCTATTAATATTAATAAAAACATTTTATAAAAAAAATCAAACCGACTTCAAAAAGTAAAAAATAAAACTTTTGGAGTCGGTGCCAGCCAGGGCATTCTACATTGCACTTCTATTAACTATATCTTTTTTGGCCTTAGCTAGCTAGCACCGACTCCAAAAGTTTATTTTTTACTTTTTGAAGTCGGTTTGGTTTTTTTTTATAAAATGTTTTTATTTCAGATTTTTTAGTTACATCATGTGCCGTTACTTACACTAAAAATGAGCCCATACACAACAATGTCATCTAGGTAAATGACTACTTGCCAAAAGGGATTGATATTTTTCAAGATTATGAAAAACTACTAGCCAGATCTTCGTAAAAATTATATGGGACCACACATAAACCATTTTCTTTCAGATAAAAAAAGAATTATAATTATTGCGTGAAACTTCAGCTCGAACAAGAATCTAACAATTACCTGGATGATATAATTGTTTCATGACTTCCATGACATTAGGCCCCATATCTCCGAAGATTATCATCGGATCTCAATGAGACTTATATGGGACCAAATTGACAGTGTACCCGATCGAACAAAAAAACAACTATTAAAATCGGATCACCAACACCGGAGTAATCGGTATACATACATCAGACAAAAAAAAATACGCGTTGAATTGAGTACCTCCCTCCTTTTTTGTTGAAGTCGGTAAATAGACTGAAGATTTATGGGGCATATCAACCAACATTATTTATACAATAGCTATATAGCTTTGATTTTTAATCAATGCATAGATGAAGGTACTTTTCCCGATTTAATGAAATGTAGTAAGCTTATTCCTCTTTTTAAATCGGGTGACATAAGTGACCCACACAATATTGACAGCGCGTAAATCAAAGTATTATGTTAATATTATAGCCACTGTTAAATAAAACATAATAATTATAAACTTTATAATGTAATATAGTTAAGTGGCAGAGATAATAATGAATAAATAAGAATAATTTTGTAATATGGATGAATGAACCTTTATGTTATGTACCATACTGTTACCAATTATATGTCATTTTACATAATACGTTTAAGATATGATTTAATGATTAGATATAATAAACATATTGTATTATTTTTCTTTCCAATTTTGTTTTTAAACGGAAAGCGAAGGGTCTCGCTGATGGCCGAGCTGTAAGCATTATTCATAATATCGGTTATTAATTCTTATTTTAACCGTTTAATAAATAGTGTACTGACTTCGATAGTTCTTACGTCACTCCGGCCCCACCCCATCCCCACTCCGTTAGAAGCGGGGACGGAACATTACGCAGAACGCTCGGGCATCACGGCCAGTCGACTCTAAACAAAAAATCCTAACCTTAAGTCTATGGTATTGTCTATGCTGTTTCTTATCGATTCTGACAGTTACCTACCCCTCCGCTTCTTCTCCCGCTCTGCTATTTATACGTCAATGTCAAAATCAACCGCCCGCATGGTAAAAAAAAAAGGCGCGAACATTCAAAGTGAAAGGGCGGAAATTTTGAATATTTTAAAATAAATAGTTTTTACGCGTCTTATCTAATTTACTTACCTATTTAATATCAAGTAGATCTTTAGATGAACGAGGAAAGTGGGGGCAGAATTTCTGCCCACAAGAGAAAAGCGAAAGGAGGGGAAGATTCTCCTCCTGTTAAAATGGCGGCAAATTTCACCCATACCAAAAGGGGATTATTCAAAGATTATGTGCATATTTACACAGAAGACTCAAAAAAAGAATATCCAATTTTAATATCTTCCATGAAACAAGACACCAGAATAGACCTATTGAAAGCTAACTCTATATTGAAGTCTTGTGCAGGTCTGATGTATGTCAAGCCCGTTGGAAATTTCTTGCTTAAAGCTTTTTTCAATAATAAAAAGGATGCTAATGCTCTTTTACTTGGGAAAACATTATTACAAAAAAACGAATGGCAAGCAAGAATCCCCTATGACCACCTTGAAACCCTTGGGATAATTAAAACACAAAAAGATATTTCTGAAGAGGATCTATTAAATAAGATAAAAGCAGACTGTGACATAATTGGTGTGAAGCGTTTTATGAGGAAGAACTCTGATGGCAGTATGTCTCCAACTCCAACAGTTCTTGTTACATTCCTGAGCTCTACTAGACCAGATCATGTAACATACGATTACATATGGTTCGATGTCATGGAATATATTAAACCAGTTCGTCAGTGCTTCGTGTGCTACAAATTCGGCCATGGTCGTGGTTCCTGCAGAAGCTCTCAATTATGTTCCATCTGTGCTGGTAATCATTTCTTTAAGGACTGTAATGATAAAGAAAACATTAAATGCATTAACTGCAATGGTAAGCATATATCTATTAGTAACTCTTGTCCAATAAAAAGTGCTAAAAATCAAGAACTAAAAGATAAAATAAATGGTAAAATCTCATATGCCTCTGTAACGGCTAAAATCAAATCTACTTCTGTTGACATTCCTTCCTCTGTTTCTGAATCAACCCCAAGTCAAACTAAACTTAAGAATTTAAAGTTAATGAATGTGCCCCAAAAACGTATGCTCTATTCTGACATTTTGAATTCTGATGATGTTCTAAATGTTCTAACAAAAACACTTGTTGACCTTAGTAAAAAAGGATCCCAATCAGGTGACACTATCTCATCCAGAGTCATTAAAGAGTTGCTTATCTCCAACTTTGCTTCCTAGTTTATGGACATTGGTTTTGGTATTAAGCAATTCAATATCATTCAATGGAACTGCCGTAGTATCTCACCAAAATTAGATCAACTTAAATATTTGATATCTTCACACAACTTTGACATTGATTTAATAATTTTAAACGAAACTTGGCTAAATTCCACAAACACTCTTAGAATTCCAGGGTATAAGATAATTCGTCGTGATTCTGATCGCCCTCATGGTGGTATAGCTGTAGCGATAAAAGATAAGTATACTTTCAGAACTATTGACACTCCTTCTAATTACCACTTTCAAAATCTATTGATCTCAGTTGATGTCGGCTCTATTAATATTGATGTTCTTTGTTTATATATTCCTCCACCCCCTAACGGCAAATTTCATATGAAAATGCTGCAAAATTCCTTTTCTTACATAAAAAGCAAATACTTTTTACTTATTGGAGACTTCAACGCTCACCACACTTCTTGGGGTTGTCGCGACATTGATTATAGAGGGAACAAAATTGATTCATTTGCAGATGAACAGAACCTTATTTGCTTGAATGACGGCATCGTAACTACTTTCGCACCCCACGGTCAAAGTGGCAACGTTTTGGACTTGGCGTGGGCTTCTCCAGCGGTGAGTTCTCATTGTTCTTCGACTGTACATGACGATCTTCTGAGTAGCAATCATTTTCCTGTTTTTACTGGTATTCTTTACAATAGTCCGTTACAATTTGATGATTATCCACCCTCTTCTCCAAGTGCAACCTCAAACGCTGATACTGATGACTGTACTTCTGGTTTATCCGAAATTAACTTTAACAAAATAGATTGGGAAAAGTTTTCAGAACTATGTGATGATGGCTTTTCGAATTTTTCAATGAATTCGGATCCTTTATTAAACTATAATTCTTTCATTGTAATCTTGTGTAGTATTTTGATGACATTTCCAAAGAAAAAGAGTTGCTATATTAAAAAACGCAAAGCTACTGTCTGGTGGAATGATATTTGTTCTCGTGCAGTGAATGAAGCTAAAATTGCTCTATGTTCCTACAAAAAATATCCTAATTTGGAAAATTACATTATATATAAACGGCTTGACGCCAAAAAGAAAAGAATTTTATCAGAACAAAAATGTTTGAGTTGGGCTAATCTTTGTAATTCGTTCAACAGATTGACGCCTAGTAAAGTTATTTGGGACCATATAAAGAAATTCAAATTTGCTAAATTATGCACTAGTCCTAAATCACATTTTTTAAATAATTCACATAATGCTGCTGCTTACTTGAACAAACTCGCTTCTCATTCAAATTCTTCCTCATCTCATACCAAGTTAGATTCATGCTTCGAAACTGAAGGACTAGAATCTGCAAGGTGGATTCAAAATCCATTTGAATTCTATGAATTCGAAGCCGCTTTAGGGAACAAAAAGAATTCTTCACCTGGTCCCGATTTCATTCCTTACTCTGTTATTAAAAAATTACCTAAAAATGCGAAAATCATTCTTTTAGATATTTTCAACCAACTTTGGTCACATAATGTTATACCCTCAAGTTGGAAAATCCAATATATTGTTCCAATACTGAAACCAAATAAGGATTCTAATTGTATAGATTCATACAGACCTATTTCTTTGACTTCATGTTTTGCTAAATTGTTTGAAACTATGCTTAAAAACCGGTTAGAATGGTTTGTGGAACATAATTCACTGATACCCGACTACCAATTTGGGTTCCGTAAGGGTAAAAATACTATGTTTAATTTGGGTTGTTTAATAGGTGATGTTCAAAACAATCTAAGAAAAGATAAATTAACTTTAGTAGTGTTTTTAGATTTCAAAGGTGCATTTGATAACATTAAACACGAATATTTGATTGAATGTTTGCAAAAACTAGGTTTCCCCGGCTCGGTCTTGTTCTGGATTTATAATTTTTTGAATGATCGCTCTATATCACTTAAAGTAAATAATAATCTATATGGTCCATGTTCTTCTTTCAAAGGCACTCCTCAAGGTTCCGTAATTTCTCCATTGATTTTTATTTTATGTCTTGTGCAGTTTATGAAAATTATTCCTGACTGTGTAAAGTATTCTTTTTATGCTGATGATCTGGTAATTTATTTAGATTGTGATAATCTCTCTGAAGGCGAACACACTTTGAATAATTGCCTCTCAGTTTTATGTACATACCTTACCAAGTGTCTGGAGCTTGAAGTCAATGTAGAAAAAAGTTCAGTTATGCTTTTCTCTTACAATTCCTTACCTAATCCTCATATATTTTTCAATAGCACTCTTATACCATTTAAAACATCTGAAAAGTACTTAGGTATCATACTCGACTCCCAATTATCTTGGGGTCCTCACATTGAATATATTTGCAAAAAAGCCGAGCAGCGTCTGAATATAATGAGGTCTTTAGCTGGAGTAAGCTGGGGTTCTGATCCGAAAATTCTAAAGAATTTATATTTCTCTTTAGTTCGTAGTCAATTTGATTACGGCTGTGTTTTTTATGCGGATGCATTTAACCAATTGCTCCGTAAACTAGATGTTTTACAGAATCGAGCCTTACGTGTTATTACTGGCGCTATGATGTCTTCTCCAATAAACTCTTTGGAAGTAGAGTCGGGGTTCCCCCGTTAATCATTAGAAGAAGCTACCTTACAGATAAATTTTGTTTGAAATTAATAAGCCATGATAACGTTCTACTAAGTCGCTTCCTACAGAACATTTTCATTCCAAATTATAATAACACCCCTTTACCTGCTACCCCTACAATTAGCGAATCCATAGCTTACTTAAACTTCGAATTTCAAGATACAGTACGCTGGTCATATCTTATACCCTGTTTCTCTTACAGCTTTCATACAATGTTACTTGATGTTCCCGTAAGCCTTACTAGATTTAATACAAAACAAGATTTTTATGAGTTCTTGAATGAGAAAAGTGATCATATTAAAATTTATACAGACGGATCCAAATCTTCATCTTACACTAGTTTTGCATTTTATGACTCATATAACAAATTTGGTAAAGTGTTTTCGTGTGATGAACATTTTTCAATTTTTTCTGCTGAAATACTTGGGTTGATTTTTGCCTGTAAATATATTATTCAAAATTTTCTTAGTTCTAAGTTTTCTAAGTTCTTAATACTATGTGATTCTATGAGTGCTTTACAAGCCATACAGTTACAATGTATTAGTTTTAATTGCAATTATTTAATTTATGAATTAAGATATCTTATTCAAATAATCCTTAATAACAATATTTTTGTAGAATTCTGCTGGGTACCGGGACATTCTGGCATTTTCGGCAATGAGTTGGTAGATAAACTCGCGCGGTCTGCTAAAAACTTGGCGACAATCTGTGATTATAACGTACCATGCAGCGATTTAGTAATTTATTTGAAAGATAATTTACTTAAACGATGGTCTTTGAATTTGGAAAACACACGAAAAGTTAAAGGCAAATGGCACGCTGAAATTGTCCCCGTGCCCAATACGAAAGCTTGGTTCGAAAAACCAGGATATCCTGGTAGAAATTTTATAACTAGTTTTTGTAGATTAAGACTTGGTCATTGTAAATTCCCATCTCATCTTTATAGACTCAGACTTACTAAAAATTCTATTTGTAAATACTGTTCTCACGAAAATTGCGACCTCCAACATTTATTTTTTGATTGTAAACATTTTAATTTGCAACGTCTTCTATTAATTTATTCTTGCAATGAAATTATAAACCAAAACTATGTATTTCCAACTAATGTACAAGATTTGTTAAAGCGTAGAGAATTGTACAATATTGTTTTTCACTTCTTCATCAACACTTTCGGTCCTCTGTAAATATTCAATTTAGGTAATTTAAATATTTAGATTTAAGTTTCTTACATTTACTAATTATTTTGTTTTCTTTTCTGTTTCTTTGTGATTTAATTATTTTTATTTTGTGAACATCACATTTATTTTTTGTAATTGTAACTCAAAGAGTAAAGTAATTATAAGGGAAAAGAGCGCCCACTCGCGGCAGTTTTTTGAAACACGAATTGACAGGCCGTCAGCGCCTCTGGAAGACAGTGCGGGAACTAATCGTTTGTACGTACGTACGTAGCTATAGGTAGGTGCCTACTTTGTATCGTATACATATAACAGTGCGTATTATTCCCAGTTATGAACTATTTTGTTAAGCAAGCGTGTTTTTTCATATTATGACTAATATTATATGATTAATCCATGTAATATTAGTCATAATATAAAAAAAACGAGCATGCTTAACAAAATAGTTCATGTCTGGGAATAATACACACTGTAATATATAAACGGTACAATAAAATACGCTCCATCAAATTAAAATTAATACTTAATGAAAACGAACTTAATTAAATAATGAAACAACAATATTGTGTTTAATTTATTATTATATTTATTATAATATTTTAGGGCAGCAATTTTTTATTCGTCCTCTCCAACATAGGTAATTTTACCGTCTAAAATTCTGTTAACACTTCTACACCAAATATAAATTATAACATTTAGTGTTGTATCTACAAAAATCTGTTTTATTTTTTTCCTATAATATGACTGTCTGATAAACTCACACTCAATATCAATTATTCAGTCTAGGTGTTACAAGCACTTGTAAAAGTCAAAGAAACTACGCCATCGGTTCACAAACCCTACGTCGGGAGACCTTAAAACGAGAAGAACCGGCAAGAAACTCGTTAAGGGCTGTTTTTTTCTCCCTGTCTTATTCTTATTTTATACATACAGAGTCGTCAAATTGAAAAATTACCACTAGTATAAGGTTATTTTCCATCACAATTATTATGCAGAAAATTATAAAAACAAAGAATTCGGTAATCATAGCCATAAATAATTTACAATCATTCTAACAAGTATTATTTCACAAAAACATACCACACAATGCATTTAATCTGATGACCAAGGCGTCTTGTTTTTAAAACAATCATTAACTAATAGTAGCCCTTTTTGAGAAGGCAATTTATTTTTTATGTGATTCTTAAAGTTTTCAATATGAAAATCCAAGATATCACTTGGAATTTTATTAAAAATGTGTAAACCTTGACCCATAAAATCATAATCATCATAATCATTTATTTATTTGCTACAAACATGGTAATTAAGATGGTAGGTTACAATATTTGTACATCATGTTTCGCCTATTTAAGCATGCAAATTTAACATTTTATATTAAATTCAGTTACTTATACGAAAATATTACATTACATTAAACTTTGAGTGTCCGAACAATGGATTGGCTTACATTCATAGAATATAAATTGCAAGTTATTTAATTATATCGTTTAGTCAAAAAATTATTAATGTCATAAAAGTTTTCCGTCAAAAGCCATTTAAACAAACTGTTTTTAAAATGAATGATATTTAAACATTTCATATAATCAGGTATATTATTAAACAATTTAACACACATAGTAAGACAGCTCTTAGAATACTGTAATGTTTGAGGTTTTTCTTGCAGTACAAGTCTATCTGGATTTCTAGTATTGCGGGGATAAATATCACAAGCTTTCTTAAAAAGTTTAATATTTTGTGTTACAAATACGCATACCTTAAATATGTAAAGTGATGGCAGAGTCAGTAAGCTCAGACGCGGAAATAAAGTACGACATGATGTGAGTGGAGGAACACCACACATGGCTCGTATGCATTTTTTCTGAGCAATGAAAGCTCTGTTGACATTTGTACTATTACCCCAAATTATTAAGCCATATCGTAATAAAGACATCACATAGGCATGGTAAGTAGATATAGCTATAGATATAGCTATTAACATTTGTCACATTCTTGACTTGTTTTAAGGCATACAAGAACTTATTGATTCTAACACAAACATTATCTACATGAGTTTTCCAATTTATATCACGGTCTACTGTTAACCCTAGAAATTTAGTTTGTTTAACTTCTTCTATTTTTAAATCTTTATACTGAATATTAAGGTTAATAGATTTATGATTATTAAATTGAATATAGTTAGTTTTTGTCAGATTGATTTTTAAATTATGCATGTCAATGTAGTTAATTAAATTATGAATTGTGTGATTAATGTCAATTTCGTGTTCATTAGTCGTACATTTTTTATTTTAGTATGACATGTTGCTATGAAAATAACTTAAATAAACAGTCCTAGCAGTATATACGTTAACGCAATTTATAGTTTTTTTTTCTAGATTTATTTTTAAACAAGAAACGGCTGTGCTTTGTATTTAATTAAAATAATCTTCTATAAAAATGTTTGGGTCATTTCTTGTTACAATTTTTTTTTTTTAAGGAAGGTGTTGTTCTTATTTGTTGACTTATCATCAATTAAATCTTTTCTGCAATTTTGACATTTATTTATCATTTTTAAACATTTTTTTACGAACCATTCACATACATAATTTCTTTGACCTGCGTCACTTTCTATCTCCAAGTTCTGGATTGAAATTAATTTCATTATGGTCATTACTTTCAACATCTTCGGGAACATTAGGATTAACAAAATCTCCTTAATAAGAAATATAAATGATAAATTTTAAATAGAAAAATATTGAAAAAGCTCATCAACAGGCACAGCAGAAGTGAATGTTGACGGTTGTTCAGATCTGATGAATTCGGTTTGATGAGATTTATTATCTGAAAAATAAATAAATTAACAATTAAGTTCTAACCTACTTCATAAATAATAAAGATGTTCAATAAATAATGCAAAATAATATTAGGTACTTTATGTATCTTAATTTGAAAATGGAAACCGAGCTTTTCTATACTAATATTATAAATATTTGATTGTTTGTTTGTATTGAATAGGCTCCGAAACTTCTAAGCGGATTTGAATGAAATTTGGTACACAGAGAGTAGATAGCCTGGTTATGATCATTGGATACTCTTTGTCCTAATATTACCACGGGAACGGGAACCACGCGAGCGGCCGCTAGTTATTATAAATAGACTGGTACTCAACTGTTCATGACATAATAAATAAATAAAATCTTTATTTCTCGTCACAAACAATGAACTTGGTTGTGCCTTAAGACTACCTAAACCTAGTTTGTGTGAAACTGAAGTAGGTAAATTATTACTTGTAAGTACAGGTCACTAGGCTCCCACCACCTCGGACAGATGTGGCAAATCAACTGTACTTAGTTACAAAGCTGTGATACTACTCTAATTAATAACAAAGAGATACAGATCTAGCTATACGGATAAAGTAATTATTAAAACTAGAAAGAAAAACAAAAACACTAAAATTAAATAAAGATTATCTGCAGATTACAGGTGTGCGTGCGTGAATGTGAGCGTGCGTGAGTGCGTGTGTGCATGTGTGTTTGTGTATATTAATGAGTGATTGCGTGTGCGTGGGTCGGTATATGAGTGTGGGTGATTATGGTGGAAGTAAGCTTGGATGATGAGCAGTGACATGAAGACATGAGAAACTTATAAGTATAAATGCAAATAACTATACATAAATTCAACAAAAAAAATACCAAAATCTAAAGTCTCCGCTGGTTTATTTTCACAGTCATTTTCAGCCGATGCTGTAACAGCAATACTGGAACTGTGATCTGAAATTTAAAAAAGCATTTTTTTATTCTTATATACCTGATGGTACCGGTCATCTAGCTAGCCCATACCATTTCAATAGATACAAAATAAAACCACAAGTATTTCCAAGAAAAAGACATGGTAAAAAAAGGTCATTATAGGATAAAGTAATTTTACGTCTTCTGTCCTAACATCTTAACATGACTTTGTTACAAAATGTAATGTGAAACACAAAAATAAAAAATACCAAATTATGTTATTTATAATTATGATATCAAATTAAATTTACTGACCTGGTAAATGTAGTAAGGGTACTGCTCAAAGAGTTATTAAGATTCTTATGTTCTGGTATGAAATTAATATCACATATATATCCTGTTGTTCTTGTAGACTTCAAGTTGAAGTCAGTGTTACCAGTTTTGCATCATATTATTGAAGCCCATGCTTTGAAGTATCCACTTCACAGGGCTTGGAAACACATGCAAAGTAGCGCCTGAAAATCATTAAAATAAATAAGTATCAAATAAGGCAACATCACACACACTGATCTGATTATGAATTACGGTTGGCATAGGTTATTTTCTACTAACTTTAAATAACTAATAACTTACCAGCACATCAAAAAATACACAGGAACGGTATTGTTACGATTTTGTAACAAACACAATAATAGTACACCAAGCGTCTATTTCGCAAAGAGAGCGTCTATAGTGCAACAACAGGAGTCAATATCAACATCTTCTTCAGGGTTGTGGAATCAGTGGGCTCGACACAACTTTGAGGAGAAAGATGACTTCTTACGAGTCAGCGATCTAAATAACCGAACGGAGAAACAAACTCAACTCGACGTTAGATTACAGAAAACACAAACACTCAAAAGCAGTAGTAATATTTAGCAAAATGCGCAAGAGCACCTGGCAGCGGCAGCCATGACTATTACATTCACTTCACACAGATACACACAAAACAAGTTTCAATTTTAATTCCGACAGCAGAGACATCTACTGGCAAGCTGGAAGACATTTTGTTGTAAAAGTTCTGGTTAAGATTAAGAGATGGCGCTACTTTCTTTGACTGTTTGCGTTGTTCTAAGTGTGCCCCCCCTGTTGTAACTGTTTAAGCAGATGGCCATGAAGCCAAAGCTTTCAATAATAAAAAAAAAAAAAAAACCGCCCGCATCAAAATGGCTGCCGCCATTACAGTTTGAAAGTTGATCGAGTGAAGTTTTGCTTTGATTAATTTCCGTAACTTATCCTCTCAATTTCTTAAACTGTATTATCTCTGCAAATTCGCAATATGCGCTCCAGGTGTTGTGTTGTAAATTGTGAAAATAGGCGAAAGGACGTCAATCTCTTTAAATTTCCCAAGTGTGAGAAAAGACTCCAAAAGTGGCTCCAATTCATTCCTAGTGGTATGATGCGAAGTACGTGCTTACAAGATCTTCGTAAGCAGTTTGTGTGTCTGAAACATTTTGAGGCGAGATTTCTCAAACCGTCGCCACATCTTAGGCGTCGTCTTCGCGAGTGCGCTTATCCCACCTTATTTACGTCTGAAGAGATGAGTACCGGTATTCCTCAAACTGAAGAGAACGTTCTTGAGTCTAGTGAGTATCTGCTGAATAGATGAATTTATAATAGGTATTTCAAGTTATTTAGCAAATATATTATGTCTTGCTGATGGTGCTAATATTGTTGGCTTCAGATTATCTGAACTAGTGGTCAGAAAAATTGGATATATGTTTCCCTTAAGTAAAATTATGGAAGCGGCTTCTTGAAACATATTTTTATAATATAACTCCCGGGTTTCCTTAAAATTCAGAAACGAGGAATGCAATACTACTCAGTAACATGGTGTAGAAATGAAGACTTTAGCATGTAATATTTAAATTTCAACAGAAAAAAAATTGTCTCTACACACAAGTGCATGCATCCAATTTTCTGATCACTGGTCATAAGTAACACAAGTTCTTTAATCTAATTACCCTGTTATTCGAGCAATGTATCTGATTTTTCTAGTATTGTGTTTACTGATATCCCTACAATATTATAATAATTATTTTTTCTTCCTGTATGCTTCTGTTAACGCAGATGACATAACATAAGTAAAAAATTGCATAAATTAATTTTTATTTTGTTTATTTTCAGTAGTGAGCTATGAGCACAACTATGCCAAAAAAAGACACCATGAGGATCACACTTATTGCAAAGTAGATGAAGTTGTTGAAAAACGTGTAAAGATAGCTGGTATGTCAAATTATTCAAACTATGGCTCTTGCTTACTTAAGTCTTTTAATAATGCTTTAATATCTTCTTGTTTTTAGGATTGGATGCCACTCAATCTGCAAGTCCTATACCAAATGATAGTCCTAAAGCTGAAGGTCTCACTTCTCAAAATAGACCTGATATTTCTGAAAATCAAGGTCATATTGACGAAAATGAAGCTTTTCTTTCTAGAAACGAAGTTACGACATATCTAATTGGAAATGGTATGAGAAAAATGGTATTGAAACCTTGACTGTAATTGTATAAATAGAGAACCAGTATTTAACATGTATTTTTTTTACAGAAGCTAATATTACTTGTACACCTAGACTATCAACCAAAAGAAGGCATGTTATTACCAAAAGAAAAGACCTTACACCAAAATGTGCAAGGCTCTATCAAGAATATTGCAAATCAAAAAGGCAGTTGTCATTTTGTAAAAAAGGCAAAAAGGCAACGAAATTTTCGAAAGAGGACTCTTTTGAAAAATTAACTCGCAACATGCACCCGCTTTGAAAGAAAATTCTATGGATGCAAATAAGACAAGACTTGAAAAAATCTAAGGGCAGACGATACACAATGGAAGAAAAATTAATATCTTTGTCCATTATGAAACATGGCGCAAAATCTTATCGAAACTTACGTGGGTTTTTAATATTCCCATCTAAAAGCACTCTAACCAAAATAATAACATCAATAAATATTGGAGTTGGTGTCAAAACTCAAATTTTCCAAGCTTTAAAACAAGAGGTATGTAATATACCATAGCCTCTATTAAATTCAAAGTCTACAAGAACCTTTTAGTAGGATTAAAATTAAATGTACCTATCTCATGTCTTTGTGTTTTAAACAAATATGTTTAAAAATACTTACCTACTTTATACCTTGAAAAAGGTTTGATAAAGGATAGTGTAGTCTACTCAAATGAAATTGCTGGCATGGCGTTCATAAAATTCAATGTTAAAGCATTTGATGACTATTTGTACAATTTGATTTATTTTATTGTAATTTGGTGGTGGTTATCATTTGGACTGTTCATGTATATTATTAATGTGAAAAGGCAATAAAAAATTAAGATTCTGTATTAATATTTTTACAGATTACTACTTGGGATGAACATAAGAGGTACTGCTCTATACTATTCGATGAAATAGCACTAGAGGCAGGCCTTACATATGATAAACATAGAGATGTCATAGACGGCTTTGTAGAATTAAATGAGAAAACAAAGGATTTTGCAGACCATGCCCTTGTTTTCATGTTGCGTGGGGCAGTTACCAATTGGCAACAACCACTAGCTTACTACTTTTGTAAGGGTGCAACCTCCACATTGTACTTAAAACAAATAATAAAAGATGTGATTGAAGCTGTCGTAAACACTGGTCTTAAACCAATTGCATTAGTATGCGATCAAGGTACATCATTTCAATCGACCTTGAAATCATTACAAGAGGATACCAGGAGAGAACAGTTAATTTCCGGGAATAAAACAGGTATATTTTTTCCAAACATACATAAATCAGTGATGGTTACACTTGTTGTGAAATCTTATACAAACCTATATTGTATTTTATTATTGGCACTACAACAAGTTATTTAAAATTTAATTATATACTATTAGTAACAAAAAAAGTAAATAAGCGACCATTTGTGTTATAAAATATTTTTTGTTTTCAGATGACACAATAATATTAAATGGCCATGTGCTGAGTGTAATACATGACCCTCCACACCTAATAAAAGGGTTAAGGAATAATTTCTTAACCAAAGACATTAAATTTAATGGAAAAATTTCAAAATGGAGTGATATTGTGGAAGTTTACAAAGCAGACTGTTGTCACGCGCAAATGAGGCTACTACATAAATTGAATGACGAGCATGTCATCCCCGAAAAAATAAAAAAGATGAAGGTAGATTATGATTATTTATTCAATTCAATTCCAAATTATAGTAATAATTTCTCATCACTACATTATTACATAGATATTAATTTTTTACTTTTGTTTCAGGTGAAAAACTGTGTAAGAGTATTCAGTAAAACAATGGCCGCAACTTTATCATTCACTGCTCAGTTTTGTAAGTTGTATAAATCTTTAAAATCTTAAATATAAATGCTAAAGTTTGTGAGGATGTTTGGATGTTTGTTACTCTTTCACGCTAACATTACTGAACCGATTTCGCTTAAATTTGGTACACAGATAGAAGATAGTCTGGATTAAAACATAGGCTACTTTTTAACCCGATACCCCCACGGGAACGGGAACCACGCGGTCGCCCGCGGTTACACCCGCGTGGTGTTAGTCTACAGCCTATGTGTTAGTCCACTACTTGAAGCACCATACTAAATTTCATCCAAATCTGTTCAAATTTTTAGGCGTGAAAGAGGTACACACAAACTGACAAACTTCCGCATTTATAATATTAGTAGGATTAGTATGAAAAGGTTGTTGTTAATTTTCAAAAAATTTAACTAATGATTTTTAATATTTTGTAGCTAATTACGGTGATGGAAGACAAGTTAGCGCAACAATGAAGAATACTGCGGAAGCCGTTTCATTTTTTGACGACTTATTTGACTCGGTAAATGGAGCCACGCTACATTAAAAAAAAAATAAAGGCAAGCGTCTCAGACAAGCTGTAACAAATACGTCCCAGCATCATGAGTTTTGGAATATGGCTATAGAAAAACTAGCAAATTTGAAGTTTATTGATGCTAGCGGTAGGGAAACATCTGTGCCTACCATAAAAAAATTGGATAAGTACAATCAAAAGCTACCAAAGATTATGGCAATTTTTTAAACCAACAGGCATTAAAGTTATGCGCCCGCGCAATTTCAACTCCGACCCTGTTGAAAACTTTTTTGGACAAGTGCGGGCGTATAACTTTAGGAATAACGATCCTGATTGCCATACTTTTAAAAGTACATTTAAAAGTTTATTAATTACAAGGTTTTTAAAATACCATTCTGAGGGATTTAACTGTGAAGAGGATTCAGGCGACACACACTTTCTAAAGCTAAAATATTTTTTTGATTCAGAAAATATAAATATTAATGAAAAGTCGCCTGAGCCCTCTAATTTCAATATCCCTCAAGAAATCCAGGCATCAACGTCTACGTCTTCAAGAGAAGAGCGGGTCAAATCAAAAAAATATTACCAAAAATTAATAGCTGTCAGACGTGTACAAAAAATTTAATTTGTGATGATGATGACGATAACAATGTGAATCAATGGATTTAGTTTAAAGAATATAATAATGAGAAAAAAAGAAAGCTAAATTACCCATCCGAGTGTGCTGTAAGGCTTTTTGGTTTCATTAGTAAGGAAACAAATAAGTACTTGGATAATCAACCTGAGCGTAAAGGAATTTTAGATGAAATATTTCAGGACATAAGATCCAAGTATTTATTTGACTTTTTAACGTGCGAAGATCACAAAGACCTTATTATAAGAAACTTTACCGTAACAACTCTAAGATTACTTTTATTTAATTGGTGCAATGTAATTAATAAAATATTGAAAGGCACAGATGTAGCGAGACTAGCAAATAAAAAGTTACCACCTATGCAAGAGAGGGCATTAAATAAATTTAAAACTAAATTAAAAAATAAAAGAATCAATAAATGAAACATTTAGTTTTATTTTGAAATTTAATAATTTTCCATTATGAGCAATGAATAAAAGCAGGCCGTCTGAAAAGACTATGGTCCAAAGCCGTGATTCCTCGCATACTGCGATACCAATAAAAAAAAGCTGTCATGTTCGATAAGAAACATTTCCTTATTGGCGAATTTTTTTATAAGAGAGTTACCCGTCTGATGCGTTAGCATCCTATAGTTTGTGGGCATTCTGTTGGGGACCTCCGTGCAAAGCAGTTGTGTGTTATACTGACGCTGCTAAGCTATTTTTTAAGTTGAATTATTTTCATAGTATTGCGTTATAAGTGTGGAATTGTGATCGATTTGTGAAAAATATAAAATTGTCAAGAATAAAAAAGTTCAAATAAGAATCCTAGTTTCACTTCTAGAACGATCCTACAATTCAGTGCTTCGGAAGTGCATCGGGATTCGCTCTGAAGAAAGTGCGTGATGTCGTAATATCTCTACGAAACTCCCCGCCCTCACTCTTCAGTCCTCGTACTTTTCCGAGTGAGTTCCATCATAAGTATCACTAAGTAAGTAACAATTAAAAAGTGTTTTCAAACACTTCGTGTTTTTTCCAGATCTTGGTTCAGTTTTTGGTTGAGTAGCGAAACCATTTCTTGGCTGAGTTACTTTGAAATATAAGGTACAATCAACAGCAACTAAGGTTTATACAAATGTTAAATTCCTGCAGGAATATTTGAACTCAACATCTTAAAGTTCAAAATCGATGCAAGAAATTTGACAGATATGTAAAGCCGTAGCTGCTGTTGGCTATTTATTACGTTTGTTTTCTAAGAGCCAAGAAATGGAATTCTACTTACCATGTTTTACTCGTTTTGTGTGAACGTGAGATTAGTAGTAGTAGCAGTGACACAGTGACTCTTATTTGCTATCTATCTAACCACAGTGCATTTTTCAACTTTTCAGGTCGGACTCTGAATTTGAATGTTTAGAAACTGTTCCAACGCAGTCGAAAGCGAACCGAGAAACGGCGTCTGTTCGAAACTCGAGGTGAGCTAGTAATTTTTTACCGACTTCAAAAAAGAGGAGGTTCTTGGTTCAATGGAATCTGTTTTTTATTATTAAGAACAAACTAAGTGTTCTGCGCAAAGGTAAGTGATTATTGCCGCAGCCGATTAAAGTTTGGGTTCGAATCCCAGTGTATGTGAATGTATGCTTATAATATTACCAGCTGCACATTCGTTATTGTATCAAATACTATTCTTTATCTAAGAAATAATATATATATTTAATACCCGGACCAGGCGTGGAAACGAACGTGGGACCTTTGCGCAGATCATCGATATCTACAAATTATAACTATTTTGTTTGCATTTAATATAATATATTATTTATTTTTCCAGGACCGACTCTGACGTGGACAGCACAGATTTCAGAGACGCCAAAACAACTAAGGCTACGAGTAAAAGGAAATCTTCTACTCAAAATCATCCTAAGTAAGTTATTTGGTATCATGATAGATTTTATGGGCATTGCCATACTTTAAAACATTAGAACTATGTGATAAAAACATCGCTGTAACATACTTTTATTTTTTTACAGAACCGGTTCCACAGCTGCAAAGAGGAGGACTACGCGAGAGGTGGACTTGATCGGTCTGGGGTCCGAGAACGAGGAAGGTGCAATCAGCGTTCCACGTCCCCTCGCCAGTCAGCTTCCAAGCAGTCTTGCGAGCAAGGTTGCAGACGGGTACGTGATTAGACGCTCACAGCACGACGGCAAGTTCTACACCGAAGTCCGCGTCTACCTTACCAAGGACGCGCTCGACACCCGCCCAGAGCTGCGTTACACCAAGGCCCTCGTCACGCTCAAGCTGCAGCTGGATCAAGACCAGCCTGAGTGGAAAGTTCGTGAAACGTAGCAAGGCAACTTTTTTCGCAGACAGTAAGCCGGTTTTTACGCCGAGAAATAATTGTTTTTATTGATCAATTAATTAAAAATGTTTTACTTTTAGGTGAAATTGGTTATTAATAAAATTTTAAGCGTTAACGACTTCGTTTATTAACCTATACTTACATTGTAACAGAAAGTTAGTATTATTATATAACAAATATTTTTGAAAGGTACAATTTACTAGGTACTAAATTTAAAGGTTGGTTTGGTATTATTAAAATATAGAGGTAACAAGATTAAATATATGGTAGATATATTTAATAGGTATGTATTAGTACAAAGATTAGGCATAGTGTGTTTACAGTAAACAAACAAAATGCCCTTCTGTTCTGTGTGCTCTGCTCAAATAAGTAAGTTACAGTGGATAGGTCATTTGCACAGCACCGATCATAAGAACCGAAGCGCGATAAAACATGACGATGACGGAATTGTTGAAATCGCGTCTGCTTTTCGTGGTCGTATAGCCTTCTATAGGATTCTAGCTACTAATGAAACGGAACAAGTTTTGCCAGACTTGTTTCTACACGAAATTTATCCAAAATTTTGCCGACTTTTACAGAATTCTCTAAAGCGACACGTTAGTGTCAAGGTTAATTTTGATTATTATGGAAACTTTCTTTTAATTAAAAACAACGAGCAGATGGTTAAATCGTTAAAACTAAGAATTTCATTATTCATCGTAACTTTGATTTGAGTAGTTTATTTACTTTGGTGTTAAATACGATAAAAAAAAGAGTTGAATAGTTTGAAGACCGCGATAGTGGATGGACATTTTTAAATAATGTCCATTTCGAAGTAAATATCAATAGGTATGATCCATTGAGTGGATCAGGTTCCACTTATGTGGATTTACCACTAGCAGTGTCTTGTGGAGTGTTGTCATTTTGTGTTTCATTTTAATTAAAAACTTACCCCGTCTAAACAAAGAAGATTATATTTAATTTACGAAATTTCTTAAATTACCAAATAATAAATTTGCCCAAATACGCTTCGTCGATTCGTTCAAATTTTAAGGGACAAGTTTAGAAAAACTTGTCAACGGTTTACACACATCAGATCTACTTCACCTAAAAAAACATTATCCTAACGATAATCAATTTAAGATATTGACTCGGAAAGGGATTTATCCTTATGACTATATGTCCAACTGGGATTCCTTTAAAGAAAAAAAACTTCCTCCCAAAAGTGAATTTCACAGCTCTTTAACTAATGAGGATATTAGTGACGCTGATTACGAACACGCTATTGCTATTTGGACTACATTTAAAATTCAAAATATGGGCGAATATACTGAACTTTATTTACAAACAGATGTATTGCTTTTAGCCGACGTGTTTGAAAATTTCCGAACTGTATGTAAACTTAACTATCAGTTAGATCCTGCATTTTATTTAACAGCTCCCAGTTCATCATTTGATGCTATGTTATTAAATACCGGTATACAGTTGGGATTATTACATGACTTGGAAATAATACGGCTTATACAAAAAGGTATACGTGGTGGTATATGTATGTGCTCTACGAGACATGCGGAGGCTAATAATAAATATATGCAAGATTACGATAGCAGTAAGAGGGACTCATATCTGGTGTACATAGACTGTAATAACTTGTACGGTTTTAGCATGTGTCATTCGCTTCCTGTGTCTAACTTCAGATTCTTGGAGCTATATGAAATAGATAAATTAAATATATTAACAATTCCCGATGATGGTGTAGTCGGTTATATTCTTGAAGTAGATTTATCGTACCCGGAGGAGTTACATAGTTTGCATAATGATTATCCTTTTTGTGCTGAAAAGTTCGTGCCTCCAGGGGGAAAAACATCGAAATTAATTCCGAATTTGTATTCCAAATATGAGTATGTAATTCATTACGTCCATTTAAAGGCGTGCATAAACAACGGTTTAGTTTTGAATAAAATTCACCGCGTATTGACTTTTAAGGAAACCAAATTTTTGGCCGAATATATTAAATTGAATACAGAGTTGAGAAAAAAGGCTAAAACTCCATTTCAGCAGGATTTTTTCAAGTTATTGAATAATTCGGTTTTTGGAAAAACTCTTGAAGACAACGAACGTCGTGTCGATGTTAAATTAGTGAACCTTTGGTCTGACGAGTCGAATAAAACTAAGAAATATACATGCGCCGAAAAGTTAGTAGCAAGGCCTAATTTTCACAGTGCTACAATATTTTCAGAAAAAAATTGTCGCTATTTAAATGAAACCGAAGAAAATAATTTTAGATAAACCAATATACATAGGATTTGCTGTATTAGAATTATCTAAAAGTCACATGTATGACTTTCATTATTCGGTCATAAAGCCACACTACTCAGATAAGGTACAGTTATGTTACACAGATACTGACAGCTTTGTCTACAAAATAGAAACAAAAGACTTTTATAGAGATTTAAAACAACATTTTCTCAGTTATTTTGATACCAGTAATTATCCGTCAGATAACATGTTTAGTTTGCCTCTTATTTATAAAAAAATACCGAGATTATTCAAAGATGAAATGTGCGGTGAAATCATATCTGAGTTTGTAGGTCTCCGGTCAAAGTTATATTGTATTAAAACAGATTCGAAAGTCATAAAGAAGGCCAAAGGCGTAAAGAAAAGTGTGATCAAAGACTTGAGTTCTCATGATTATAAAAACGTGCTGTTCTGTGATGAAATTATACGTAAAAAAATATTCTCTTTCGATGTATTAAACATGAGATTTTTACTCAATCAGTGAATAAAATTGCGCTATCAAATGCTGATGATAAGCGATTCATATTACCGAATAAAGTAGTCACAAGAGCATGGGGGCATAATGAAATCATATAGAAACAGTACACAAAAATGTGACTTTGCATATAATTTAAATAAGTTATGTGTATTAGTAATTAGTATAGTATATAATATATATAATATAGTATAATACCAGCCTCATGCAATTCCTCAATTATTGAAATTATTTCACTATCTAATCCAGTATTACCCGCTTCCCTTGATGCAAGCAATAATTGTAATCGTTCAACTAATTCATTTGGATCATCGCAATAAATATAGTTAGTATCTTTTCTAACTTTCTTTAAAACTTTAACACCTTCTCCTTGTGCAAGACTCTCCGCGCTTGTTGTTGGATTTCTAGTGAACTTAAACATAGGTTTGATAATATTCATGTACTTAAATCCTTTATTGCTATTGATAGGTTTGGTTGAATCACAATTGCGCCGGTGAGCATTGGTTTCTAATAGTAATAGTTTATAGTTTTGTAAATCTTCGTCGGTAATGATATCTAAGTTTGGTTTCTTTTTAAACAAAAATTCATTTAACCCCTTAGTTTTTTCCAATTTACGAGCTCCTATTGTAAGGGACTTGCCATCGTCATGAACGCGAGTTTTTCCAAGCATTCGTTTTCCGCGTTCATTCCTTACTCCAAATGGTATATCATTAAATACTTCAGATGATGTAGACCATGACAAGGACTGATTTTAAATTCTAGGTGATGACTGAGAAGACTTAAAAGACGATTCGCTAACATTGTGACGTTCTGAAGGTGAAACTATAAGAGTTTTGTCCTTTCGGAACATCTTATCTGTATGATCTTCTTCTTCACTTTCAGTTTCATTGAAATCTTCACGAGATGTAGATGAAGCTTCATTATATTTATTCATGCTCTTAACTTTTTTGAGCATGGGTTTGTAATGATCTTCTTCTTCATGCAGATTTTCATCATTTTTGTTTGCTATTCAATTAAGTGGATCGACAATTGGCTTCAATATTTTTTCAAGGGCCATATCATCATAATTCTTCACATCTTTTATCATTTCAACTTTTCTTTTAACAGCTGCGGCGGATTTAACAATTTGTTGTTTTAAATTTTTCTCCATTTTTTACAGTGTATACTGACTGGTTTCGAATCACAAATAAGAGTGATGGATTCGTAACATCACAAACTATTATGTATGTTAGTCTACAATAATAAATGTATCAAATGTCAATCTATGGCAACCGTTATTTTTTTATTTATAACGAGGTAAGTATGAGGCATAGTCCAAACAGCTGAACACATTTCCCGAAACTGAGACCAAGACATAATCCGATCCTACATGCTCATCGTAAATATGTCTTAAATTTATATCATCTTGCTTAAAAAGTACTATATGGTTCGCATTGTCTCTAACAAGCTGTTTAGGTATTTTACTATAGGTCTGATTTAAATAAAAACAATAAATATTCTTATGGCGTCCCATGGCAAAGTAATCTCTAATGTTATTTTGATTTTCACAAGCAACATCATCAAAAATTATAATAGAATCTGGTAAAGCTTCATGCGGACTCAAAATTTCACTATTATGGTTATATTTGTTAAATGATGTTCCTAAAACCATATTCAGAACTTTTTCTAGATAAAGGTACTTACGTTGGTACAGAGATTTTGAATACACGTATAGATTACGAAAACGAGGACCATCTTTATGCAATAGTAAACTAATAACTAAATTTGTTTTTCCACAATTTGAAGGCCCGCAAACGAGACACCGTATGGTATTCGGTAATAATTTGCCATGTCGTCTCGGTTGACAAGGTGACTTAGGACAGATACATTCTAATTGAAGCGAGTCTTTTTGTTTGATGAATTTCATTAGGTCAAACTTAAGAAAATTACATAATAAAAAGTTCAATATACCTAAATTTAGGAATTTCTACGGGAGACGAAATTGGAAATGTTTGTTACCGGATTTGCTTAATGAAATGAGTGACGATTTTGTTCGGAACAACATAAAAAAGAATAATTTTAAAACAGTTGTTAAGAAATACTTTTCGGATAATATAGTTAACAAATAGTAAGTCATATAATGAATGTGTTACTATACAAAAATCACATGATTGTAACTATAATTTTTAGTGTATAAAAAAATATCTTCTAATCAAAATTTCTTTACTAACTACAAAATGTGTTTCTTATTAAGTTATAATACTTTAAAAATACATGTACATATATTTTTTATGTTTTCTAACAATTTATTAACATTTTAAATTTGTTGTATTTGCTGAACTCCTCCGCCACAGTTAAAGCCGAAACGGCTTTTGTAGCGGTGTGTAAATTAAATATCATGTATTTTGTAATACTTTTGGTCAATAAATGAAAAAAAAAGGTACACCTGACAAACGTGACCGCAATGTGTCGAGAGTTTCAAGTAAATGGGCTCAATTTTGATCAGTGGAGCATTTTAAACGATTTGACAGTGCAACATTTGTCAATACTTTTGAAAGTATGATATTGGGCAATCTAATTCACCTGAAGAGAGCTCAAGCGATTGCTTGAGCGAACGCAAGGTGAGATTAGCTAAGACACTTTTTGCATCGGTTATGATTAAGAAATCTCTACTATTTACACTATTATCTATATACAAGAGAGCGTTGTAAATTGCATAACATTCTGCAGTGAATATACTGCAGCTATTATCCAATATATAACACCTGGTCGATTTTGCTTGAGGATCATATAAAGAAGAAGTTACAATTGTATCAGTTTTGGAACCATCAGTATATATTTTATAATTTGGATGTCTATCAAAAAATTCTAATAGTTCATTTTGACTTTCTATTCTCTCTGTAATTCTATGGACCTCTATATTTACAATTTCTTCTAACTCTAATTTATATAATAGTAAAGGGTTAGAACTAGATATATTTACAGCTGTATCTTTAGTATGTATAAGTATCCTTAACAACTCTGGGAGATTCCCAGTCAAGAGCTGGTTTGCATTAACATATGGACATTTTCTTGGACAGTTGGCAGTTGTTCCTGAGGTAAAATTCTATTGAGGACCGATTTGTTTTCTGTGGCTAACATTTTGAGACAAAACTTTTCTGCTATTTTTAATCTGTGTATGTTCAAAGGTGGAATACAAGCTTCACATTCCATTGAGTTTATAGGTGTGGAGCACATTGCTCCTGTAATAATTCGTAAGGCTTTGTTTTGTAGCACATCTAACTTTTTAAGTATAGTACATTTGGCATTCGTGTAAGCCAGGCAACTATAATCAAAGTGACTACGAACAATACTTTTGTACAGCATGGACAGAGTTTTAGGAACCGCATCCCAGTGAACACCTGCCAATGACCTCATTATGTTTAATGCTCTAAAAGCATTTTTTAATATACACGGTGTAAAAAGAGCCTTAACGAATACACGAGCTATGCATTGTGTACATAAAAATGAGTAATATTACCAAAAATAAATGCTGGGAAACTACTTTCATTTTCATCGATCAAAAATAATAATATTCACTACGAACGCAATGTAAAGCGCGCAACACCCCCAAGCCGCCCAAAGCAACATACTGATTACTGCCACAACCACGATAGTACGCGCGTGTATAACTGAGTGCGTGTGTGTGTGTCACGGCGCGCCGCGCGCGCGACCTACTATGCGGCCACTACTCGTTTCTTTATAGGGTTTTAAAATTATCATAATTTAGTTTTTTTTTATCAAAAGTAATCTCTTTTTAAAGTAGTTCGATAGCGCATTGGGTAAACGTTGCGGCCTGCGAATCTTGCGGTTAAGCAACGTTCGCAAAGGCCGGTCAGAGGATGGGTAACCAAATACTTTGTATCTCGAGCTACTTTGTGCTTCGGAAGAAACGATAAGCCGTTGGTCCTGGCTGCATTTGCAGTCGACAATATCCTCTAATCCGCATTGGGCCATTCAATGCTATTTTTATACTTATGGTAAATTTTAAATAGAAAAATATTGGAAAAAATCACTTGTGGCCGAGTTAATTTTATTCCAATATTTTTCTATTTTATGATTGCCGTAAGTAGTTAGTAAGTACTTACCTAGTCGTCTTCAACAACTGGTCTTTCGATGCTGACCAGCTGGCTGCGGTTCAAACTGCCGCCCACCAACGTGGAGACAGTAGCGTGCCCGTTTCACGGTGTGTTCATGCGCACGCTATAGGATGCCTTCCCGAACCGACCGTTGCTTAACGTTGCTGAACCCGATGGATTTTATAGGGCCGTTGCCTGTCCCTTTTCAATACTCTGTGCACTGTCATGTGTGATACTACCTTAAGGCCTTCTACGCAGTACCTTCGCTGCTGTTCTCACGCCTAAACGAGGGTTTTCACGCATGACATCAAGAATAGCCTGTTCGGTGGCAGGTCTTATTAGGACGCCACCACCCTCCGAGACGGGCACAATCGGCTGGTGGTCCAGCAAACGCTGTACAGCTCTGGTAAAAACACGAGGATCGCGGGGCTGAACTGCGCTGGGGTGTTCAACTCCGTACAGTCGCAACGCCTCAGAGGCATTTCCGCGGGCCATACCATAGCACATAAGCATGTTCACATACTCCCGAGCAAGGCATCTTGAAAGATTGCTTTGCTTTATCACTCACTCGATAACACTGAGCAAAAAATTACTCTCTCACACACACAACACAAACACAACACACCAACACGAGAACAGTAAGTACTTATTTTACTCGAATTCGAAATTTCGGGGCTAAAAAACTGCATGTACGCATTCGATAACGTAAGAAACCGAACTGATTGATAGAACATAGCAATGGCGGTTTCTGGGCGGGCGGCGGCGAGCGAGAAAGGCAGTAGTTACTTTGACAAATCTCTTTGATTTCGCCGCGCCGCGAGTCGGGTCGCACGCGCCGTGGAGCCACTGCTCGCCCCTCCGCCCCGCGCCCGACCGACAGACACCGAGCGCATGCGCACCCGACCGCACGCCCTTCCCGCGCCCGCGCCCGTCCCTGGGGCGGCCGATGCGAAGTGCGGCGAGACGGGCGACAAGTGTGTGCGTTACCCTCGCAAAATGTTGTGCTTTAGAGAGCGCAGGTTCAAAGCACAGGTTTAAAAAAAAAATACCAATCAGAGACCTTAATTTGTTTAAATTTGTTTAAACATTAGTTTTTCAATTGGTTGATGCAAACCAATGTAATTAAATGGTTTTGAAAATAAGAAAAAACGTACTTGCAAGTAAACTAGTAAACTTTTAACCAAATAAATAGCTGCAAAAATACCCGTGGTAAACACTTATTACGTCAAGAGTTTTAGATATTGTAGTTTTACACGATATAAAACTAAAAACAAATTTGATAAATTTTAGACTGGTCGTACTTTAGCAATCGAATACGCAGTTCTCATAACATTAAGAAACATGACTAATATTAAACAAATTAAAGTGATTCACGAACACTCGTTCCTGTTAATTTCAGCTTTCAATTACGGCTATCATAAAAGTTTAAACTAAAACATTCTACAAAAATTCTCTGAAAAGCCGACCAAATTGTAGAGGTCACAAAAAAGCGACCGCACCATACGTACGGGCTATCTACGCAAATCAGCTGTTTATTATCCGATGTTTTGTACAGTTATGGAGAAAAGCGTTATTCATACTAATAAATTTAATAATAATAGATTTTACTATTATTATTAAATTTATTAGTATGAATAACGCTTTAGATGGAGTTAACACTCGGAATACCTACTTGAAGCAAAATTTTATGTAGCGTTATCTCGCTCTCTAGGGAAATCTCTCTCTTTCTTATGAATTTTGTTTTATTATTTTAACACGATAAAGTAAAAGGATAAGTCCGTATCTTGGATTCTAAATACTTCCACCACCACGTAGGTAGATAGAAATTATAAATGCACTTGTATTGATTTTTAAAACATAAATTTCAACATAAATATGGGATTTTGTTTGTGTTTTTAAGAATTTTGGGTTGTTGTGAAATCAATAAATTCACTATCAAATTTTCTAGAGAGTGAGATAACACTACAGTGCGACACAAATGAGTAGAAAATAATGGGGGACCACTAATCAATAATTAGCAACCATTTAGAAAATATTTCACTATTTCCACTTCTTAATATGAAAAAAACTATTTATTATGAAGACGCTAAAGGTTTGACAGCAGAATTACTATCTTAACAATCGTCATTTTGCCTTACATTGAAGTTGGTAATAAGTTCCTCAAAAGTCCGTTTTCTTCTCTTTTGTGTCGTACTGTACATAAAATTTAGCTTCAAGTAGGTATTTGGTTGCTTCATCGATACCTAGGTATAACTTCATGGTTACGTTACGACTGTCAAGACGTTAGTTCTGCTGTCTAACCATTAGTGTATTGTCTTCTAAAATTTAGTTCAGTGCGACAAGGCTTATAATGAACGTGATTCAAACGTCATTGTGCAGCGCCTCTGCCCGCGATAATTATAAGCCTTGTCACACTTGCAATAAGGTATTTAATGAACATGCCAAAAAAACTCACCGTCTAAACCTTTCATGGATCATGACAAACATTTTAAAAACAAATCAGCTAAATCGACCCAATAGTTCTCGAGTTATAGCAAGACTAGATTTTTATCAAAAACTTTTGTACTCAACTGTACTAACAAAACATTCGTATTATCCCGTCCATTTAAGGTGGCAACGCTTATGTATGGTGCGGTCGCTTTTTTATGATCTCTACAATTTGGACGGCTTTTCAGAGAATTGTTGTACTATTCTTGTTTTAGTTTAAACTTTCATGATAGCCGTAATTGAAAACTGAAATAAACAGGAGTGAATGTTCTTCAATCACTTTAATTTGTTTAATGTTAGCCATGTTTCTTAATGTAATGGGAACTGCGTATTCGATTGCTAAAGTACGACCAGTCTTAAATTTATCAAATTTGTTTTTAGCTTCATATCGTGTAAAGCTACAATAACTAAAACTCTTGACGTAATAAGTGTTTACCACGGGTATTTTTTGCAGCTATTAATTTGGTTAAAAGTGTACTATTTTACTAGCAAATACGTTTTTCTGATTTTCGAAACCATTTAATTACATTGGTTTGCGTCAACCAATTCAAAAACTAATGTTTAAACAAATTTAAACAAATTAAGGTCTCTGATTGGTATTTTTTTCAAACCTGTGCTTTGAACCTGTGCTCTCTAAAGCACAACATTTTGCTTGGGTAACGCACTCGCGACAAGTACCTAAGCTAGAAGTCCGTGTCAGATACAATTGCTTTGTATTGATCACTTGTTAAAAATTATTTCGAAGTAACTAGCGATAACAGCATTAAAAAGATTAAACTCTTGTTTTAAAGTAACGTAAACGTAACTGAAAAATTATATTTTTTATCCATGATTGAATAAATAATGTTGTATTATTTCATGACTATTCACTAGACATTGTGGGTTTTCGCGTGTACGTTTCATTGAAATGAAACACTTACGAATCTAACTGCACGTTTATTAGAGTTATCAGATCACAAAAGAGATTATTGTGTTTTGTTTTAGGTTTTGTTTTTCGACGGTTCGACACCTTTACAGGGGCCGTGGTCACGATGGGACTTATTTCTTATCTTATCGCATTTAAGTTTTACATGTTCGATTTTAATCTAAAAATAACTTAGATAGTTACCTACTTAATCGTAAAATGGAAAATACCTACCTAAACTATCCTGCTAAAAATAAAGAATAATGTGTAATTTATCGTCGGCCATTAAATGTCTTCACTGCTTTGGCATAGGTCTTTCTTATGGATAGTTAAGGAGACTAGGTCATGACACTCCACGCGGGCCCGATGCGTATTGAAGGGACTGCCGTTGCAGCTGGGATCAACGGCTTAACGCGCCTACCGTTCCGAAGCACAAACGAAAGAGCTCGAGATAGAAAGTATTTGGTCACCCATCCTGTGATCAACCATTGCGAACGTTGCTTAGTCACAACATTCACAGGCCGCGGCTCTTGCCCACTTAGTCATCGAGCTTCTACCAGTAATTTAAAACGTCTGGGGTGTAAAATTCGATTAGATCTAAAGGACAAGTCGTTGTGCTTTGCGCGTCGCCGCGGCCGTGCCTTGGTGGTCTAGTTGATGGAAGCGTCCGATCCCAACTCTTGAGAGCGCGGGTTGGGCTCCTGCCCGTGGCGGGTTTATTCTTCTCACAACTTTTGTTATTTATTCGTATCGCATTTGTTTAGTGCCGAAAAATCTGTTGGACACGTTAGATAGTTACCTACTTAATCGTAAAATGGAAAATACCTACCTAAACCATCCTGGTAAAATTAAAGAATCGTGTGTAATTTATCGTCGGCCATTAAATGTCTTCACTGCTTTGGCATAGGTCTTTCTTATGGATAGTTAAGGAGACCAGGCCATGACACTCCACGCGGGCCCGATGCGTATTGAAGGGACTGCCGTTGCAGCTGGGATCAACGGCTTAACGTGCCTACTGTTCCGAAGCACAAACGAAAGAGCTCGAGATAGAAAGTATTTGGTCACCCATCCTGTGACCAACCATTGCGACTTAGTCACAACATTCACAGGCCGCGGCTCTTGCCCACTTAGTCATCGAGCTTCTACCAGTATTTTAAAACGTCTGGGGTGTAAAATTCGATTAGATCTAAAGGACAAGCCGTCGTGCTTTGCGCGTCGCCGCGGCCGTGCCTTGGTGGTCTAGTTGATGGGAGCGTCCGATCCCAACTCTTGAGAGCGCGGGTTGGGCTACTGCCCGTGGCGGGTTTATTCTTCTCACAACTTTTGTTGTTTATTCGTATCGCATTTGTTTAGTGCCGAAAAACCTGTTGGACATGGATGAAAATTTAAGTGTAAAAAGAAGCTAGATAAAAATGGAGATTTTGAATAATTGTGAAAAGTAGAAGTTACGTTATTTTATTATTATTGAATTATCTACAAAATTGTCGGTGTGTATTTAAACGGGCCTATACCTAGCAGTGGGTGTCATGTGGATGAGACAACGACAACGATTTAAACGGGCGGGCGTCGGGTGACCGACCGCGAGCAGTGGTTGACCGGAACAGCTGATCATGCGAATGTGTGTGTGCGCTCGCTGCGTAGCCGCCGCGCGACACGTATTTTTGCGAGCATTTGGAGTTCATTGCGGCTCGTCAAGTTCAGATGCATTTTTCGTTAGGAATTTCAAGAAAAATCATGAAGTTTATTAATAGGTATGTTTTATAATGTAATTTACTAACTGATTTTATCAAAAAGTCTCAAAAAGATTTGTCACTTTGTTGGTCAATAATACCGTAACTATTGATTTCCCAGGTATGGTTCCATACAAAAAAATCTTCGTAATAATAGACAGAATACGAGACTTTCGTTTTCGTTAAGGGTCAATTTACACCCAGTATAATTGATATGATTCTCATATGAAAGTTTGGGATCTAATCATATTCCTAGGAACTTTTTTCAGAAAGCCATGGAATAGATACATTGTTGTGTTTTACATTGATATCACCTGAATTACTGTTTTTTACTAAAAATAATGGCACCACTTTTACTGGCATTTATTCTTAATTGCAATTTATAATCATAAAAATTTTGGAGTTGTTCTAGTCCTAAGTTAAGATTATTTACAGCGATATTTATATTTTGGTTGGTAGAATATAGAACTAGATCATCTGCAAATTGTAAAAATTTTATGTCCATATTAGTAAAATACTTAGTTATCTGACAGGTATAAATGTTATATAACAAAGGGAGAAATGGTTGCACCTTGCATGGTGCCTTTATATACAGAGTGGGGGCCATGAAGAATATTATTATATTTGATGTACATCTGCCTGTTATATAAGAAATTAAATATCCAATTACAGATTATACCTGGAATGCCAATTTCTGCAAGAGTTTTTAAGAGGATAGAAGGAACCACATTATCAAAAGCACCCTGAACAGTGAGCTGCCACACCGGCGGATTACAAGCGTTTCCAAAGCGGAGCGGCCACGCAGCGAACACGCCGCGCGTGCGCGGCGAAGACGTCGCGGCTGCGCGGCGAACACGTTGCGGACGCGCAACGTTTGCGTCGCAGATACGCAACGTTACCGCCTCGAGTGAGCGGCCTACGATACACTCAGTAACAAACAAACAAACAATACAAACAATAATTTATTTGTATCTAAAGCCTGGTACAAAAACAATATTATCGTTAATAACCACAGTAGTCAAAGACTGTGTCGCAGTTATTAGCGCCCACCTCGAAGTTATACAAATTTGCAAAAAATACAAATAAATTAACCGAAAACTAAGGTCTAACTAGAGACTATATTATATAAAAGAAAAAAACAAAAACTTTCTTATACATGTAAGTGTAGTAAGTACGCGCGCGCGCGGGTGCACGCTTGGGTGTGGAATGTGTGTGCGCGTGTGTGTGTGCGTGTGTGTTTGAGTGCGCGTGTGTGTGTGCGTGTGTTTGAGTGCGTGTGAGTGTGTGTTTGTGTGTGTGTGTTTGTGTGGGTGAGTGTGTGTGTTAACGTGAGTGTGTGATGCGTGTTATGTGTGTTGAATGTCATTCATTTTGTTAAACAAGAGACTCGACATCTTCATATTTTAAACTAAGGAGCCACTTGCACAAAACTTGCTTACACTCTCGAAAAGATAAGCTGTAAAAACGCAATTTATAGTTAATTTTATTATATAGGACTGAGCTAAGGTACAAATAGTGCCGACTGGTAAGCTTGGTAGAACATTTTTCGACTTTGAAGATTCTATTTGACAATCTTGTATTCAAGGCTAACTCAGGATCAAAATTACAAGATCTGTGTTTACGTAGAAGAACGGACAGTACGAAAAGCTTACGCACGGAAAGAACCTGCCATAGCTCATAAAGTTGTGCGGTAGGATACCAGATAGGTTTGAAAGCCATAACTTTCAACACCGCACGCTGGGCCCGTTCCAGCGGTATGAGATTGGTCACTGTCGAGGAGCCCCAGACAGAAATACAATAACTTAGTATTGATTGAGCTAAGGTGATATAAGCCGTCTTCAAAGTACCCTCATCAGCACTACCTCGCAGTTTCCGAAAAACAAATATCAGTTTTCTGATTCGAGAAGATACTGATTGGACATGCTCATGCCAGGACATGACACTGTCAACTACAACACCCAAATATTTCACGTGATTTAAACGTTGGATTTTGAAACAATCACAATTAGGACTCGATATACCTACTGAAGTGCAAGAATTTTCGTGCGCAGATATTTTGAATGTGTTGTCAGGTTGGGATTTTAGTCTAGGAGCAAATGTGACAAAGCATGTCTTAGTAAGGTTAAGAAGTAGGTGATTATAAGAGAGCCAGGCAGTGACTATTCTTAGAGCATGTTCAGCATGTTTACGAGCCCCCTCCCAATCCTGCCCATGAACAAGAAGCGCTGTGTCGTCAGCATAGGTAATAATTTTACAATTTGGTAAAGACAGTTGACATAGTCCATTAATAAAAACAAGAAATAGAGTAGGCCCGAGCACACTACCCTGGGGGACTCCCGATGTGACAGATTTCTCATCACTTGAACACAAGCCATAACGCTACGTCCGCTCACACTCGTCACTTTGTTACAACTAAAGTAGCGAGGGAGCGGGGGGCTTCGGTATACGAGTGTAAAAAATGGCGTCCATGCTTCTCTCCGCTGCAAAATCGTTGCGCGTCCGCAACGTGTTCGCCGCGCAGCCGCGACGTCTTCGCCACGGACGCGCGGCGTGTTCGCTGCCTGGCCGCTCCGCTTTGGAAACGCTTGCAATCCGCCAGTGTGGCATAGCCCAGAAGACACAAGCTGTATTGGAGTGACTATAAAAAGATTTATTGATGACAGATATAAGAGACATAAAGTTTTCTGTTGCGCTGTGGCCTTTTCAAAAACCAGACTGCTCAGCAGGTAATAAATTATTAGTTTCAAGATACCATTCGAATCTTACTTTTAATTGTTGTTTAAAGTGATAAAAAATATAATTTAGGTGGTATAAAATATAAAAATGAGCCAAACCCCTGGGGGTGACGACCCCGGGGTCAATCCCCAGCGTCCAAGTAAAAGACCCAGAGAAAGTGGTCCAAACCCAATATCTGATGACTACTAGCGTCACATCAAAGGATTTCTTCAAACCATATAGTAAAGTTGGATATAAAAGAGTGTTCCCAGATAATACACAAGGTGCTGAATACAGTGTATTTGTAGAAGCAGAGAAAATTGGCAACAAAAATCCCCTCGTACTAGCGAGCTTATTTAGAAATGAAATTAAAGATGTGACAAATATAAGATGAATAAATATGATCAAAGTCAGTGTAACATTCTCACAGGCAAGTAATGCAAACAATGTACTTAAAAATTAAGATTTCTTGGCGAAACATAGTTTGAAAGTATACATCCCAGCCAGAGCAGTGGAAAAAATCGGCGTGCTTCGGTTCGTACCTACAAATATTTCGAATGAGGAACTTTTTAAAAGACTTTCTTCACCTTTTGAGATCATTAGTGTTCGTAGATTTCAAAAAATGATTGATGGTGTTCTGAAGCCTATGGGCTCAGTTATTACCTTACTGACAAATACATGTCTACCCGATTATGTCTATCTTGATATTTTTAGGTTTAAAGTTCATGAATATATAGCCCCTCTGCTCCAATGCTACAAATGCCTAAGATTCAATCACGGAACAAAAGTTTGTAACTCAACGCAGAAATACTTAATTTGTGCTGGAGAACACCATTACTCTCAGTGTAATAATGAAACTATCGAAAAACGTATTAATTGTGGAGGTCAACATCTAGCAATTTCTAGAGAATGTCCCATAAAAAAAAACTTATGGAAAAAAATAATAAAATAACTTATGCAAATGCAATTAATACAAATTTAACTAAAGATTACAATAAATCATTTCCGACACTGCCACCAAGACTATAAAACATATAATAGAACAAATTTCGACTGAAAGTTTATTAAAGGAAGTATTAAAAAATTACACTATTCTCAAAGGTTTGGTAGGAACCTTGGTGGCACTGGAAAATGAAAGTAGGAAATTGACCTCTTCAGTGATTAATGAAATATTAGTTAAAACGCTTACTAATGGATAAAGAGTTTATTAATATTTGTCAATTCAATGTACAAAGTTTGATCAGTAAAAAACCTTTACTAATAAATTTTCTACTTGAAAACAATATTGATATTTGCCTGCTTAATGAGACATGGTTGAGAGATAGAAGCAACTTCAATATAGAAAATTACAATTTTTGTTAGTCAAAATGATTTTGATGGCCGTGGTGGAGTTGGTATATTAATTAACAATACTTTCAAATACAATGTTCTACAAACTTCTTATCATCAATTTTTACAAACTTTAGCAATAAGTGTAATAACAAATATCGGCAGAATCACAATTTTAACTGCATACACCCCTCCACCAGGCAGAAACAATAATTTTAGAGTCAATATGTTAAAACAAATTATTAAAAAATACTATCAGGTGATTTAAATGCACACCATATTGCTTTTGGTTGCAACTCTACAAATTCTAGAGGCAATGAAATCTATAATCTGCTAGACGAAATTGACTTATGTATACTAAACAGTGGCTCTGCCACCACTGTGGGCACTTCTCATCATAGACAATCAGCAATTGACATCACATGTGTAAGTCCATCCTTAACTCCACATTGTGAATGGACAGTACATAATGACCCGATGGGTAGTCACCATTTTCCCACCATCACAAAGCTGCAACTTTCCATTGAAAAATACTCAATAGGTGAGCCATGTGAACGTTACTTATATCACAAAGCAGATTGGTCGCTTTTTAAATCTGAAACAGAAAAAGGTTGTAATGATCAAGATCCAATAATTACATACAATATATTTTTTATAATGTTAATACCAATAATGAATAAATGTATACCCAAAATTAAAAAGTACACTAATTCCAAAATGAGAAAGCCTGTCCCATGGTGGGAAAGTGACTGTTTGGAAGCAGTTAAACGTAGTAAAGATGCATTAAAGAAATACAGATCTGATGGCTCCATTGAAAACTATATAGCTTATAAAAAAGCTGATGCACAAAAGAAACTATTACTTCGAGAAAAAAAGAAATCCAGTTGAAAAAAGCTATGTGAGTCATTTAATAGACACACACCTGTCAGTATTATTTGGAATTATATAAGACGTTTTAAACATATTGGCTCCAAAAATAAATTTAAATGTGATGATTGGATCCCAGCCTTTAAAGAAAAATATGCTCCATCTGACACAGTACTTGAAAATCAAGATGAATCCCTTTTAAACACATTAAATAATACAGATAACACAAGTTGCTTCTTAACTAAACTAAACCTTTCTCATTTCAAGAATTACAATATGCTTTAAAGAGTAGAAAAGATACCAGCCCTGGTTTAGATAATATTACTTATGTAGTCCTAAAAAACATGCATCACAAAGCCCAAGAGATTCTTTAAAAAAATTATAATATGTTATGGCACAGAATGAAAATTCCCGAATCTTCGAAGACACAATGCGTCATTCCTATTCTTAAACCAGATAAACCTGCTGATGATTGCAATTCATATAGACCCATTGCGTTATGCACAGGGAAAATATTTGAATATATGTTAAAAGTAAGATATTTTCCCTGTGCATAACGCAATGGGTCTATATGAATTGCAATCATCAGCAGGTTTATCTGGTTTAAGAATAGGAATGACGCATTGTGTCTTCGAAGATTCGGGAATTTTCATTCTGTGCCATAACATATTATAATTTTTTTAAAGAATCTCTTGGGCTTTGTGATGCATGTTTTTTAGGACTACATAAGTAATATTATCTAAACCAGGGCTGGTATCTTTTCTACTCTTTAAAGCATATTGTAATTCTTGAAATGAGAAAGGTTTAGTTTAGTTAAGAAGCAACTTGTGTTATCTGTATTATTTAATGTGTTTAAAAGGGATTCATCTTGATTTTCAAGTACTGTGTCAGATGGAGCATATTTTTCTTTAAAGGCTGGGATCCAATCATCACATTTAAATTTATTTTTGGAGCCAATATGTTTAAAACGTCTTATATAATTCCAAATAATACTGACAGGTGTGTGTCTATTAAATGACTCACATAGCTTTTTTCAACTGGATTTCTTTTTTTCTCGAAGTAATAGTTTCTTTTGTGCATCAGCTTTTTTATAAGCTATATAGTTTTCAATGGAGCCATCAGATCTGTATTTCTTTAATGCATCTTTACTACGTTTAACTGCTTCCAAACAGTCACTTTCCCACCATGGGACAGGCTTTCTCATTTTGGAATTAGTGTACTTTTTAATTTTGGGTATACATTTATTCATTATTGGTATTAACATTATAAAAAATATATTGTATGTAATTATTGGATCTTGATCATTACAACCTTTTTCTGTTTCAGATTTAAAAAGCGACCAATCTGCTTTGTGATATAAGTAACGTTCACATGGCTCACCTATTGAGTATTTTTCAATGGAAAGTTGCAGCTTTGTGATGGTGGGAAAATGGTGACTACCCATCGGGTCATTATGTACTGTCCATTCACAATGTGGAGTTAAGGATGGACTTACACATGTGATGTCAATTGCTGATTGTCTATGATGAGAAGTGCCCACAGTGGTGGCAGAGCCACTGTTTAGTATACATAAGTCAATTTCGTCTAGCAGATTATAGATTTCATTGCCTCTAGAATTTGTAGAGTTGCAACCAAAAGCAATATGGTGTGCATTTAAATCACCTGATAGTATTTTTTAATAATTTGTTTTAACATATTGACTCTAAAATTATTGTTTCTGCCTGGTGGAGGGGTGTATGCAGTTAAAATTGTGATTCTGCCGATATTTGTTATTACACTTATTGCTAAAGTTTGTAAAAATTGATGATAAGAAGTTTGTAGAACATTGTATTTGAAAGTATTGTTAATTAATATACCAACTCCACCACGGCCATCAAAATCATTTTGACTAACAAAAATTGTAATTTTCTATATTGAAGTTGCTTCTATCTCTCAACCATGTCTCATTAAGCAGGCAAATATCAATATTGTTTTCAAGTAGAAAATTTATTAGTAAAGGTTTTTTACTGATCAAACTTTGTACATTGAATTGACAAATATTAATAAACTCTTTATCCATTAGTAAGCGTTTTAACTAATATTTCATTAATCACTGAAGAGGTCAATTTCCTACTTTCATTTTCCAGTGCCACCAAGGTTCCTACCAAACCTTTGAGAATAGTGTAATTTTTTAATACTTCCTTTAATAAACTTTCAGTCGAAATTTGTTCTATTATATGTTTTATAGTCTTGGTGGCAGTGTCGGAAATGATTTATTGTAATCTTTAGTTAAATTTGTATTAATTGCATTTGCATAAGTTATTTTATTATTTTTTTCCATAAGTTTTTTTTTATGGGACATTCTCTAGAAATTGCTAGATGTTGACCTCCACAATTAATACGTTTTTCGATAGTTTCATTATTACACTGAGAGTAATGGTGTTCTCCAGCACAAATTAAGTATTTCTGCGTTGAGTTACAAACTTTTGTTCCGTGATTGAATCTTAGGCATTTGTAGCATTGGAGCAGAGGGGCTATATATTCATGAACTTTAAACCTAAAAATATCAAGATAGACATAATCGGGTAGACATGTATTTGTCAGTAAGGTAATAACTGAGCCCATAGGCTTCAGAACACCATCAATCATTTTTTGAAATCTACGAACACTAATGATCTCAAAAGGTGAAGAAAGTCTTTTAAAAAGTTCCTCATTCGAAATATTTGTAGGTACGAACCGAAGCACGCCGATTTTTTCCACTGCTCTGGCTGGGATGTATACTTTCAAACTATGTTTCGCCAAGAAATCTTAATTTTTAAGTACATTGTTTGCATTACTTGCCTGTGAGAATGTTACACTGACTTTGATCATATTTATTCATCTTATATTTGTCACATCTTTAATTTCATTTCTAAATAAGCTCGCTAGTACGAGGGGATTTTTGTTGCCAATTTTCTCTGCTTCTACAAATACACTGTATTCAGCACCTTGTGTATTATCTGGGAACACTCTTTTATATCCAACTTTACTATATGGTTTGAAGAAATCCTTTGATGTGACGCTAGTAGTCATCAGATATTGGGTTTGGACCACTTTCTCTGGGTCTTTTACTTGGACGCTGGGGATTGACCCCGGGGTCGTCACCCCCAGGGGTTTGGCTCATTTTTATATTTTATACCACCTAAATTATATTTTTTATCACTTTAAACAACAATAAGTGAACTATATACAATATTAAAATTAATTTCAAAAATCAAGTTGAGAAATCGCGTTTAACTTTTCAAAAGGCCGCCAAAAAGTCCGAACTTTCCTACTATGTTCGTTTTTATGTGTATCACCAAGGTGTTGCCAGAAAGTCTCCAAATGAGATATGCTCATTCATTTTGGATTATATAAATGACTGTATCAGCCCATCTGTAAAAGAGCTACATATCTTTTCGGATGGCTGCGGAGGGCAAAACAAGAACCATACTGTGGTAAGGTTATTAATGGCTTTAATCCAACAAGGAAGGTTTGATAATATCTTCCACTACTTCCCAATAAGAGGACATTCATACCTCCCCTGCGATCAGGATTTCGGACTGGTAAAAAAAACTTAAAGGATATGACAGAGTGTATTTGCTAAAAGAGTACACAGCTATTATACTCCAAGCGAGTAGAGCAGACAAATTTGTAGTCAAAATGGTCAAATGTGAAGATGTTTTGGATTTTAAATCACGGTGGCCTAGTCTGTATAAAAAAATGTGTTATCTGTTGAAAGTCAAGGAAGAAGAGTACCACGTGAACAAAAACAAAACTTTAACATAAAAAAGTACATACAATTTCATTATTCCAAAGAGTTTACTGGTTGTGTTAAGGTGAGAGAATTTATTAATGGCCTTTCAGAATATACATTTTGCTTGGCACTGAATCCCAGCACTATTCCTACTTTGCCAATAACACCAGCCTACAGGAGCGGTAAAATTCCAATTAATATAAAAAATATAAATAAATGATTTAAAGAAATTTGAACCTTACCACAAACTCAAAAAATTCAAGACTTTTATCAAGAATTATTCACATGGCCAACATGTACCGGCGATGATGAAGACGACGTTGCACGTTTTGATGAATAAGTTACTTAATTAATTAATAATTTGTACTTTTATTCAATAAAAAAATCATTTAAAGTAAAGTGTTTCCTCTATAATTTTCATTTATTTCTGAAATAACCGATTCTGGGGGGTTAAAAAGCAAGGATTTTGCAATTCTCGTTAGATTCATATTACAATTCAGATTCAGAATCGTAAAGTGGCACTTTTCTCGCAATTCACAATAGGAATTGAATTTGATTCATATTTTGCAATTCATTCATGTGACAGTTTTGTATGGAAAAGCGTAAAATGCTCCACAAAATAGGAATAGCTCAAGCGTCAACTAACAGAATTACAAAAAGATACTAAGGAGCAACTTCTTACAATTCATTTTGTATATGTTGTGTGTTTTTTCCATAAAATTTATTTTATATAAGAAAGTTACCACTTTACGAACACTTTTTGAAGAATGCCTGTGCTAAGGAGCGCTTAATATATCGTAGACAAAGTGTGGCAATGTAAAGAATCGAATTATTCTTCGAAGTACCAGACACCGAGTTGGTCGGCTTCTTTCGTCTCATTGACGCCAATAAAGACCTACTGCCTCCAAGGTAAGTTACTAAATAGGTACATAATACTAACATTTTACTACTACTACTGACTTACCTTATAGTGGTTACATTCTCCGACTTATTATCTACCTCCAAGTGCTTTTCTAAGTAGATTCTTTTATAGATATCTGTAAGTACTTGAATGCTTAAAGTAAGTAGTAGTACAAGAATAGGTACCAAATACCTCTCTACATCGAACCCACATTTTGAGTAGGTAAGTAGGTTAGGTGGTTCAACAGTTAACCACCTAATTTTCTAATCATGATAGCGCGTTATTGGTACTTCAAAATATATGATTATTTGCGAGGGTCAAAGTAGTGGTTGATTGGCTACATATTTGCATTTAAGAAATGGTGAATTTACTTAGGGTTTTTTGTAGATATGAGTTTATTTTTTAAATGGAGATTGGCTAACTGTGTCCACACTATTGTACACTATTATTTTATTTTATTTTCTTTGGGAAGTTTACAGCAGTATTTACAAATTAGGTAAATAAGCAAGCACTTAAAAGCTAATTACAAACTTCCACAGATAAAATTAACCACAGGTTATGCCACAGTTAACCTAGGTGTACACATTTAACCGCTGAATATGATTTCTTAATTTATTGAATAAAAAACAATCTAAATTGTATGAAAATGGGTCTTTAATTGTTTAAAGCTTTTAACAATTAACAATTGACTTACAACGAATTATTAGGTTACTTTATAATGGCACACTTCAGTCTCAACATTATTTAATAATCTTAAAATGGTAAATCTTTTTAAATTATTTAAGTACTTAGATACTAACTATTATTCTCCATCGTAAACCACTATAGTTTTATTATTAGGTAATTGCCTTAAATAATTATCAATTATTCGTATTTAAATAACAAACTTAAGAAGTTTAAATAAAAACAAGAAGTAAACAAATATCTGAAAATGAAAATGAAAATATTCTTTATTCTTTATTCAGTTACAGGAGATTACATAAATTTAATTAATATTGGGATCGCCAGTTAAGTGCGAAGCACCTGTGTTAGGAAATCCCGCTCTTCCATAACTATTATGGTACAAAGTTAGTTCTCCAGGGTACTATACAAAAAATAACAAAAATAAGAAACAAAATGACAAGTTGAAAACTAAATTCAAACAATTATTAAATAAAAAAAGGGGGGTTATATGTAGTAGAGATGAGTGTGTGTATGTGTGTGTGTGAGTGTGTGTGTGTGTGTGTGTGTGAGAGAGAGAGTGTATATGCCTGTCTATGTTCTATGTTAATTTGTGCAGAGTAATATTGATTAACTTAACGGCATAAAGCCTCAATTTCGTCGTAACTCATTGTTCGTAACAGCTCTTTAATTGAAGGTTTGCATTCCTTTTCATTCATAGGATAGATTGCTATTCTTCTATTAATTGCATTATATAAGTAAGCCGATTGGCGGCGGAATTGTCTCCTAGCAAAGACAGACCTATATCTATCCAATGGAGCCACAGCAAAGTTACGCCTCTTAGCTAGTTTTAGGGGGTCGTATTTTAAGGTTTTGTGTAATCTTAGAACAGAGTTAAGAATATATAATCGTCTAACCGATAGAAAATCACAGAGACTGTACAAGCTAGAGGTTGGAAATCTGTATGGTTTGAAATGCATTACCTTTAGAAGTGATCTTTGAACTCTTTCTAGTTCTAGAAACTTAATTTTAGTGGCACCGCCCCAAACTGGAATACAATAAACGAGGATTGGCTCCACCAGCGCGATATAAATCCGTTTTAGCAGGTTTTTATCAGCAACATGCCTCAGGTTCTTAAAAACCCATATCATTTTGCGCGTTCTGGTCATAATGAGTTCCAGGTGAGCATGCCAGGACAGCCGCTGATCAATCACCACCCCAAAATATTTAATGTTCTGTACTTTTTTAATGGTATTACATGGGCAATCACCGACAATGTTATTACAATTATGAATTTTTAATTGCAAATCGGGTCCAGGTTGCTTATTGTCATATTTAGAAAATGCTATATAATTAGTTTTACTTATGTTCAAAGTTAAGAGGTGTGTTTTTAACCAGCTTGCTATCTCGGCAAGCCCAATTTCAGCAGATTGGTGTACAGAGTCCCATGTTGGTCCCGTGAAAACAATAGCCGTATCATCTGCATAGGAGTAGACTTGTCCGTTTTGAATTTGGATGTTGCATAAGTTATTAATATATATTAAAAATAAGGTCGGGCCAAGCACGCTTCCTTGTGGGACTCCATAGGACACCACGGATTGTTCACTTATGAATTGACCAATTTTAACTGCTTGTGTACGATCACTTAGGTAGTCGGTAAGCAATGCCAGGGGTGTTCCTCTGATGCCAATGGTTTCAAGTTTGTGCACCAGAATGGGGACAGAGACCGTATCAAAGGCTTTTTTCAAGTCTAGAAACACAGTTATACATTTATTGCCTGTATCAACTTCTTTTACAATATGAGATGTCAATGCGATAACTGCGTCTTCAGTTGAGATTCCATGCCGAAAGCCAAACTGTGATTCAGATAGTAAGTTAAACTTCTCCAGGTAATTAACTAGTCTGTTATTTATTAATTTTTCTATAATTTTTGAAATAGTAGTGAGAACTGAGATAGGTCTATAATTCGATACGTCTACTCTGTCCCCACTCTTGTACACAGGGGTTATAATTGCCTGTTTAAGAGCAGCAGGAAAAATACCTTTTTTAAAGCACAAGTTAGCCAGGTGAGTAATTATAGGTACAATTAGTTCATTAGCCATTTTAAGAAAGCGAGTGGATATGTTATCCCAGCCCGGGGCACTCTCAGATTTAAGACTCATTAGAATTGAATGGACCTCTTCAGGGTCAGTGTCTAGAAGCACAAAAGAAGACGTTTGGGAACAGTGGGAACTATTTACATAGGTGCTGTGTGAATTTTTATCCAAAATAATTTCCTCAGCTAATGTCTTACCTATATTTGTAAAAAAATTATTAGCTATATTAACAGAGTTTTCAGGTGATGAGTGATTATTTAATAATGCAGAATTTTTTGTTTTATCTCTGTTACGGTATGTTATGTTGTTTAAAGTTTTCCATAATTTTTTAGGGTTGTCGCAATTTTTAGACAAGAGTTCTCTTTCATATTTACGCTTAAGATTTTTTATTATGTTATTACAATGATTACGATACCTTCTGTATGTTTATTTATTTATTTATTTGTTATAGGTACACTTACAGATTAAAGTCATTACAAAACTTATAATCTATGCTAAATATATGAGCCAAGACTTTAATCCAATAATAGCGTACACAGCATGCACAATTATTTGAAACTTATGCGAACCAAAACAATAATAATTGGATTACAAAACGTAACTTTTTTTTTTTTTTTTTTTTTTTACTTTCAATCTATACAATTTCAATTTAAGATGTTCCGCTTCAAGAAGCTCGGACACAGTTTTCTTATAAAGCGAGAATTTGTTATTAAAGACATCAAGATGTCTATTACCACGGCTTATTTCATTATATGTACGACACATTCTAACGACAGGGTTGTAATAAGATGTATTATTTTTGTACACCTGAATCGAAAAAGAATTCGGGCAACGTGACCGGTGCCTGGTGTTATTTTTAGAATTTCATTATGCGGATCAGAACGAAGTTTTCTTTGCATGTTGTTGCGATTACGGATACATCTGAGAATACCTAAAGTGATCCAAGGTTTAGTCGTACGTTCTTTGCTTGGAATTGATTTTGATATAGTATTATGAAGTATACACGTTCTTATTTTATTTATCAATTCATTAATAAGAGATGTCGGATCGTCGTATGACAGTAAGTTTGTAAAGTTATTTTCCTTAAGGTCAAGTAAGGCTTGTTCGAAATTAGTAACAGTTTTATATCTGTATCTTTAACTTAACGCACTTTGTCACAGCATTATTAAATCATGAACTAGTAGGCAAATACTTAAATTCCTAATGAGCTAGATAGAGCTTTGTTACAAAATAAATAAAAACCTTTACATTTAACGTAAGTTCAACTGTGTCAAATCAAAATATACATCAAACGAATAAGCCGCTTGCCTTCGGCTGCTGCCAGTAATTTTAGGATTTGGTAATATATATATTTAATATCTTTCACCTGTACTCCTACTGTATCAGGTTCCAGAGGTTCACAAAATGTTTGATATGCTCTACTTTTTAGTCTTAAGAAACACACAAAAAAGTCAAAATCGTCTTCGTCGTCTGTTGTTTCTAAAATTTTTGCAACGTAATATACAGAGGTTTTCTTAAATGTAAATAATATGACGACATATTCTTGCTCTTTTGGATCTCGTTGTAATGGTAAAAAGTGACCGTCAAGTATTATTCTGCCTTCCTCATCCTCATCTTCATTTTCACTAATATATTCTTCTCCACCAGACCACGATCCACTTGCTACAAAATCTTTTTCATCTGAACTGTCATCACTATCTATAATATATTTCTTTCTTTCCTTAATAATAGCTTTTTTATTCTTTTTACCTGACTTTTTTTTGCATTTTGTAATCTGTGAACAGATCTTGCTTTGCTTTTTTAATTTGTCTTGTTATTACTTTTGTTTTTTTCGTAGCAATAGCATCCTTTTCAGGCGTATCCGTAGCGATCATGCTTTTCCCAGGAGCTCTACGCTTTTTTGGATCGCCTGCTTTCGCTTTTATTGATGGCATAAATTCCTTGGGCGAAATAAACTTTCACGGACCAGCAGCTTCTATTACACGAGGCGTGATATCTTGGTTGCTAACTTCTTTAAGCACTCGTGATGGAGCTGGCAAATAAGGACTTTCAATTACTGGCGGAGGAATACCGGTATTTCGGTTTGGTGAAGGTAAATCGGGATCTTCCATCATTGGTGGCGTGGTGTCATCATCATGGTTTCTTGGTAAGTCATGTTGCAGCTCAACATCTTCAAAAGCTGACGATGAAGCTAGCAAATCGGGATCTTCAATTATTGGTGGCGTGATATCGTTATCTCGGCTTGTGGAACCAACGTTTTCAAGAAGAGAAGGAGACGTGGAAGATTTTTCTCGTTGATCGACAATTCCTTGCACATCCTGTGGCCTATCTGTTACGGTGCTTGGCATGAAATCAACTTCCGTAAAAATGCAGTCATCGAAGGAGAATATTCCTGTTTTCTTGAATGCATTTACTATTTTTATCGGAGTCAAAGATTTCATATATGCAGAACCAACACACTCGGCAACATTGTAGATAGTTAGAGGTTGTCCTGGATGTCTCAATAGCCATGAATCTACTGCTGCATTATAATACGATTTGAATGGACCGTTTAATCCAACATCAAGTGGTTGAAGTTTTGCAGTAGTATGCGGATGGAGAGTTAAAACAGTGACACCCGAAGACTTAGCCAGATCTAACGCTGCAATTGAAAGATGGCTTTCGTGGTTGTCCATAATTAAAAGCGCAGGATTTTCTTTTGAGGCTGAAACATGCTTTATGAAATGTTTGATAACATCCACGAATATTTCACCATTCATCCAGCCAGAAGCTGCAGCTAAGTCTAATGTACCCGGTGGCGCTCCATGTATCATGTGTGGTTGAAACTTTTTCTCGGAAAAACCATAGCCGGTGGCAAAGCTTGGCCAGTCGCGCTGACAATGCAACAAGTGGTGACTAAGGTACGTCTCTCGCCACTTGTAACCTTTGCTGTGTTTGTGCCTTTTCGTGCTAGTATTTTTCCTGGTCGTTGGACAGTTGTCGTTGAAGTCTCATCCAGATTGTATACTCTAGTACCATCTGCAAAGCTCGGATGCCTTTCCATGACCGATTTTAAATTACTAAAAAATAACTCGATGTTGTGCTTGTTGAAAGCAGTTGCTCTGGCTAAGCTACAGGCTTCTGGCTTCCTTAGCGAAATTTCAGGATGTCTTTTCCTGAAAGAGCGCAGCCATTCAAATCTAGCCATTTCCAAATCTATCCAAGATTGTGGTATTTTTATATTGTTGGCTTTCGCCATTTGATAAGCAACCCGTCGGCAATCTTTCGTTGTAAGTCCATAAAATAATTGCGCACAATATTGAATATAATCTGATAATTCTTTTTCTTGCTCTGATTTAAAAATTTTGTTCACCTCATAATTTGGTGTTAAACGAACCTCTGGATTTGCTTTGATTTTATTAACCGACTTCAAAAAAGGAGGAGGTTCTCAATTCGACTTTTTTTTTTTATTTTTTTTTATTTATGTTCTACCATAACTTCGCCAGTTGTTAACAAATTTTTATAATTCTTTTTGTATCTGAAAGAAAATGGTTTATGTGTGGTCCCATATAATTTTTGCGAAGATTTGGCTAGTAGTTTTTTCATAATCTTGAAAAATATCAATCACCTTTTGGCAAGTTGTCGTTTACCTAGATGACATTGTTGTGTATGGGCTGATTTTTAGTGTAAGTAAGCACATGATGTAACTAAAAAATCTAAAATAAAAACATTTTATAAAAAAAATTCAAACCGACTTCAAAAAGTAAAAAATAAAACTATTGGAGTCGGTGCTAGCTAGCTAAGGCCAAAAAAATATATAGTTAATAGAAGTGCAATGTAGAATGCCCTGGCTGGCACCGACTCCAAAAGTTTTATTTTTTACTTTTTGAAGTCGGTTTGAATTTTTTTTTATAAAATGTTTTTATTGACATATAATCTGACCGTCGGATATTTAAGCTGGCATTCCTCGCTTGCTTTTCTTATACTCATCCCAGATTTCACCAGTTCTATTGCTTTCCTCATAGCATCTTCAGTATGTCCTCCTCGTTTTCTAACAGTTATTTTGTTCCGGCCCATCTGTAATTAAAATAAGCAAGGAAACATTTAACCACCACTTGGTATACAATTGCCATGGTTAACTGTTGAACATATGGGTTTGGTTAGTTGTAGACCACCCCTCCCCGTAAAGCGTTGGAACACTATCACTTTAAAATTATTCATACAATTGCAACCAAGCGAATGTTAATAGACGCATGTAAAGTATATTTACACGGTCAACATATGCAGATTTCTGTAATAATAAACGGAAGATGTCAATCAAAAAAAATACTTACTTTTTTTATGTTTTGGCACTGATTTTTCACAATTTGTCCGAAACACAACTGTTATGCGCGAGAACTCGCCGCCTACTGGGCGTCGGAGAGAGTAACTGTTGCGGCATCGAAATCTCTAGAATGCACGGAGCGGCAACGTCGCATTTGACAAAAATGGGCGTGGATAACTGTGTACGAGTGGCTAACTGTTGGACTACCTACCCTACTTAAAATTTAAATACTTAGGGCTTCAACTTTACAAGTTTTATCATTAAAAATAAGTAGATATCTTCTAATGTTACACACAAAAGTTATTTTATGTTGTAAATAATTGTAGGCTTAGATACCTTCTATTTATTAAACCTTAAAAGCTAAAGATTGGTTTTTGTTTTTCAGATATTATTGCACAGACCCACATTTGTAATGATGAGGATGCTTTCGTAGCCACTAACAGCCCAAAAGGAGCAGGCTGAAATAAATATGCACATAAGGAATACAATTATTATTTACCACTACAGCGAGGAGGGATGACCATCTAGCTGTTCGTTAGAAGATTAAGATTTTTTAGAAAATAAAATAATGGGTTTCTACTACTGTTTTATTTTCAATCAAATATAATAGTTAAGTAGGTACATTTATTTATTATAAATAAGAACCCAACAATTATGTCTATCATGCATAAGAAGAGATTTTATAGCTATGTATTTTGTTAATAAACTCTATGTACATAAGTACCTAACAATTACACAGAAATTACTATTTGATCAATTCTAAGGAATAACAAAATCAATGCCAGAGTTTTAAATATTATATTAATTATTACAAGTACTTATTTACTATCAAATTAATTTACTACCTCATTCTTATTTGTACCTATCATTTTTATGATGGTAGGTGTAGACCTACCTAATGATAGGTAAAAATTAAGTAATTCATTTAATTATTAATCATATTTAACTTTTAAAGTAAATTTCTTTTTTAAATAACAATAATAAATAAATAAATAATGAAAAATAATCTAATCTAATTAAAAATAATCAAGAAATAATTGTTGAAAAAACTTAGTTTAATATTTTTTATGCTTATAGCAAACACTAAAGACACTGTTAGTTAATATTGATATGTATTAAAGGATAACTTATAAATTATAATATAACATAACAAAACAATACTTATTTGAAATAATAAAAATTTTGAGAATATATCATTGCTTTCTTGCCCTAGAAAAAAATATAATAAAAAACATCTTTCATAAAATAGCAATCAAACAGATGTCCCATGGTTCGGCCAACTATTCGCCTAAGATTTGATAACACTAATAGGCCCGAGCACAGTCCTCTCTGGGTCAACTTGAGACAGTATCGCCTTTGCGCCTCATCTATCAGAGTCTGCAGCAAGCGAGCTGAAACAAAATACATTTATTTAAACTTAGCTTAAATTTCAGTGACTGCTTCGGAAGGATCTCCGATAGCATGTAAATACATTTTGATATAGTAATAATATAGTCATGTGAAATACCAATATTAATAGACTTCCTGTTGTTTACAGCATGTAAGCAACTACAATTGAAAACTCAAAATTCAGATGCTAGTTATACTAGCGGCTTTTCAGATTTATAACTAATAGAGTATAGTTTTCAACGGATCATGAAATTAATAAGTTTACAATAATTAATCTGTTGTTTGTACATAATTATATTAAATTAGACAAAATGATACCAAATGTATGTTGTACTCGTACTATTAAGTATTCTGTGGTTAAACCAAGCATACTATGATTATTATGTATTAATGACAAAATTACATACCTATATCAGTAAAACTGTATTATGCATTCAAAAATTATGTTACCTACCTATATTGCATTTAAAAGATACAAAAGAAAAGAATATCAAGTTTTGTCATATTATGAATAATAGGAGTAATGAACTGAGAAATGACTTTCGAGATTAGAGTAAATATTTGCAAAAAATCAATACCTAACAGAATACCTAGGTACATTTATCATGCCATTATTATAGAATGAGTAGGTACTTACAATGGACCATTCCTTTGCTGTATGTGCCAAAACCCTCAGTGTTTAAATAGATACAGGGGCGTGCATTGGTTTTCCAGCGAGGTAGGCACTATAGATTTTAACTTGTCGTAGTTGCGATTAGCATTTTGAAAATAAGAGGTTAGCTTACTAATAATATAAATGCGAAAGTATGTCAGTTTGTTTGTTACTGTTTCACGCTAAAACAACTGAATGGATTTGGATGAAACTTGGCAAAAAAATAGTAGATAGCCTGAATTAAAGCATAGGATACTTTTTATCCCGATATTACCGCGGGAACGAGTGGAACAGCGGGCAGCCGCTAGTAATGATATAAATTCGCTTACCACTTTTTTGCCCTTTTCTTGAGGCTGTAAATAATGTTATGTGAACATGCTTCCTAGGTATAAATGGATAATTTTCATAGGCACCTGGCGGTCGAACGAATTTTTCACCACCACAGATATCTCAAAAATGTATGGATAATAAACATGACTCTTAAAAAGTCACTTAATGTCATTTGAGCGATAGCTGTAGTGGCTTGGCCCGATGTTAATTTTGTTTTATGTCACTTCACTCACATCACTCACGAATACCAGGTTTAATATACGAGCAAAATAACAACTGTTCGAAAGGTAACGTACGTAATTTCTGTAAACAAATCCAATCCTCAGCACAATCGGCACACTCTAATTTTTCAATTAAATTTTAATTGCATAATACTTATTTTATACACAAACACACACACCAACTTCTTTTTTCATAGCACTAAGGAAGGAAATTAACAAAACAAGTAAATATTAATGTAATTATCGAATTAACTCGTGCGGGCGTAATGTCAACAAACACACTAAAAACAAAAACATGGCCGGCACGGCAGCACTCTTGTTGCAAAACTTTTCTATCTCGTATTAAAAAGTGTGGTTGAATTGAAAATGTCAACAAACACTCTTGTGGCAGCGCAATTATGTTGAAACTCGTTCAACTAAACTTGCAGAGCGAGCTATGGGAGCCAGCACGGAGTGAGTGAGAGATATGGGGTCGGGGGTCGTCGGTTTATCTCGCGACAGTTCATTCGGCCGAGTAAGCGTGCTTACCGAACCCATTTCAATTGAGAACGTCATGTCTTAGGACGACGACGTTCACATTTTCGGTAAACATTATACGCGGTCGTATTACCTTGACCTTGACTTTTTATAATTTATGTTGTATGAAACGCTCTTGCTTCGAATAGGCAATCCGGAGCCTGCCTACTGTTAGTATTTAGCGTTAGGAAAAATTACGACGTTGAGCAAGCTATTCGTTAGATGGCGCTGTTTTACATATTGGGTGAGGTGTTGAATAGACATTTTGTTATAGAATATCTGAACCATATTGAACTAAATTAACTTTATATTATTAAATTAGTGGCATGTTATTTAGGTTTTTAATGAGGTAGGCACTGCCTATATGATAAGCACGCCCCTGAATAGATAGGTTAGTCAATTCTTCCCGGCACTTCACCTCGAGGTTTATTTCTGTAGTTTCTTATACTATCCTTGTAACTCCAATAGAATATCTCCTTAAACTCCAAAAAATGGACTAGTGCCATGTTATTTCTGCAAAACATAAGAATTGTATTATAGCGGTAGGTACCTACGAACTTGTAGCACAGCACAAGCACAACAAATATTTATTCATACACAACTTGCGGCGTATAATGTTAGCACTTTCTTTGACCGAAGTAGTTCGTTTTAACGTACAATCTAAGGTACATAACAAGGTTTAACTTACTTGGTTAGAAACTTCTTCGATACATCAAAGTAGACGTGGTTTCCATGAAAGAATGTCCCAATAACAATATTTGAAATGTGCTGAAGTAGGTATACAAGAAACCGAGATTCATCTAATAAGTGATTCCAAACTGAGCTTTAAACTTGAAGTTTTTATAAAAGTTTACATAAAAACAAAACAATTTAATATTTTGACTTGATTGGTCGACGTCAATTAGACGTTTGAGGTGTCACGTGATATTTAGCTTGTTGCCATTATAAGATAAAATTGTAACTATTTCACATTCATTGTTTGTACTTTTTGTTGGAGTATACAACCTCCAGGCTTCTCAGTTCTTTATTTGTATTCGTGTTTTATGTTTTTTGATAGCTGTGTATTATTGTTGTTTATGTCATTCCCATATAAATGTTTTCCCGAAATACATGTACTAAATACTAATCGTGTTTACTCTGACAAAACTGTGTGCAGACGCATCCATTTCCCTCAAGTAATATAAATCACCTCGCCGGTCAGCAGTCAACTTCACTTCATTATCCTTAACTGCATAGGCTAAATCACGTTCAAAAGTGACTGTACATCCACGTTCAGTAAGCTTAGCGAATTTAATTTATCGAAATTAAATTACTTCGTAAATTAGGAACTAATAAGGTATCTTCAAATTTGATAGGAATTGTACGGTCATCATTGCATGCTAATATCTTAACTGTACCTTTACCTTGCACGGTTGTCAGAGACTCTGTGGCTAATTTTAATTTTTGCTTAGAAGGCAGAACCTCATCAAACCTTGCCGCGTCGTTGCACATGTGGGCACTGCACCCGCTATCAAGTAGTGATAGTGACAAGATATTAAAAAATTTACCTGAGCCGAAATGTCAAAAGACCATTACTAAAAATGTTGATTTCTTTCAGCCAAAGATGAATTCAACGAATTCAATGACCGACAGGCCTTCGAATATTGAAACACCACCAGATGAACCCATGAATGACGGATTGAGCCCGACCGATTCTAGCATGGAAGGTCTTTGTTCTAGTTGCGACCACAGTAGTAGCAATGACATTGAAAGAAATGTTACTGTCAAAAGAGGCCCTGGAAGACCAAGGATCGAAAGAGGACACGTTGGACGACCTCGAAAGATATATAATATGGTTGAAGTCGAGGACGATGATGAAAGCAGGTTATACCGAGCGACCGGGAGAGGTAGTGATACTTCTGTTGATGGTATAAAAGTATATTTACTTACTCAAACTACGCGCTTAAATACTAAAATATAATTGTGACTTATCGCTAGCAGTACAGACGTAATCTCTTTTAGATAAAACTATTTATTATCTACTGAACAATCCCTATCTTAATCAGATTGGTATGTGCATACCGGCACAGTACTCCCCCCTTTTAAGAAAAGTTAAAAATAATCACAAAATATAAGAAATGATAATACTTAAATGGAATAAATAACAAACACTAAAATTGTTAATTGCTAATACTAATCACTGACCTACCCCAGCTTGCTAGCGGTTGTTTTGCTGATCACGCGAGAATATTGACTCGCCTTGAACTGCAAAAATGCTGATCTTTGTTTTGATTCTCGATGCGATAGACATATACATAATTATTTACTTTCAATCAACTAACAATTTCAAAACGAACTACTGGTTTGACCAATCTTCCTGATCTTGTAACCAACGTGTTTTTTTCTTTGGTTATAGGCACGTTTTCGCAGTCGGTATTTATCAGAAACGCGGGTTTTAATCGGTCTATTGATATTACAGTTTCTTTGCCTTTCATTCTAATTAAAAATGCTTTTTTCATTCGCTTAATAACTGGGAAAGGCCCTTCGCACGGTGGGCATAAGCTTTTTTGTAGCCTATCGCAACGAACAAAGACATGAGAACATTCATTAAGTTCCGGATGTACAAATATCGACTGCCTATGACATTGGCGTTTTGGAACGGATGTCATTCTTGCGATGCTTTCTTGAATGCTTCTCATGAATTCTTCGTAGGTAGTATTCGTGCTGGGTTGTTCAAAAAATTCGCCGGGTAGCTTCATCGACGTGCCATATACCAATTCCGCTGAACTATAGCCTGTGTCATCGCGAAAACAATTTCTTAACCCAAAAAGTACTGAAGGAATTTCTTTGACCCAGTTAACATTAGCGTTTCTTGCCATAAGTGCTGCTTTTAACGTTCGGTGGAATCTTTCTACCATTCCATTTGCTTGAGGGTGGTATGGAGTGGTTCTAATTTTGTGTACTCCTAAGAATTTTGAAAGCGCACCGAAGGTAGCTGATTCGAATTGGCGACCTTGATCGGTGGTGATACGTATTGGGCATCCAAATCTTGTTATCCATCCCTCATAAACGGTCCGAGCGATGTCTCCTTTGAAGCTAATTAAGCTTGTGTTATCCACATACTTCACTGATTTTCGCGCACAACAGTTGAGATAGTTGCGCACGCGATTACAATACTGTTCTAAATCCTCGATATCATATTCTTCGGGCATGTAATCATCAGGATTTTCCAAAATGGGCCAATCAGGGTGATGGTCTTGACCATGTCTGCGTCTCTGTCCAGGTTGAAGGGGTGGTCCCCAACGTGCAAAAGGCAACGGACTAGAATGGTAGAACGCTAGGCGCTGTTCTTGGGGCGTTCCTCGTTGACTCAGTTGCAGAACCGTTTGGCGGAGCGGAAAAAGCGTAAGTTAGTGGACGGTGGTCCGTAAAAATAGTAAACTCTCTTCCTTCAATTAATCTTTGGAAGTGCCGTACTGCCATGTAGATACCCAGTAATTCTCTATCAAATGTTGAGTATTTTCTTTGCGCATCGCTTAATTTTTGTGAAAAAAACCCTAGAGGTTGCCAGGTATGCCTTACTCTTTGTTGCAAAACCGCGCCGACGCAAGTCGCGCTGACGTCAGTCATAATTGCTAACTCGGAATTACGCGATGGGTGAGCGGTCAGTACAGCGTTCTTAATGCCCTCTTTGCACTTTTCATATGCCTTTTCGGCCTCTGCTGTCCAAGAAATGGGCGAATTATCATTCTTTTTGAGTCCTTCAGGTACTCGTTGAGAATGTTTTGATATTCGGCGGCACGCGGTAAATTGTTTCTATAAAAATTAATCATCCGTAAAAATCTTCTTAATTCCTTAACCGTCTTGGGTTGAGGGAACTCGTCGATGGCTTTATATTTTTCCTCAGTCGGGCGTATTCCCTGGCTCGTTATATGATAACCTAGGAAATCCAATTCGCTCTGGAGGAAGCTGCATTTTTCTAAATTAATCGTAATCCCGTTTTCCTGTAGCCTTTGGAAAACCGTTTCTAGTTGCTGGAGTCCGGTTGTTTTGTCTGGAGCGCTTAACAAAATATCATCACAGAAGACAAATGCGAAATCTAAGTCACGAAATATGGAGTCCATGAATCGTTGAAACGTCTGGCCGGCATTACGTAAGCCAAAGGGCATTTTTGGAAATTCAAATAGCCCAAAAGGAGTGATAATTGCAGTTTTTTCGACTTCTTCCACAGGTATGCAAAAATAGGCCTTACGGATGTCAATTTTGCTGAATATTTTTCCGTTTTCCAAAATATATGTAAAATCGCTTAATCGTGGTAATGGGTATTTATCCGGAACTGTGACCTTATTCAACATTCTATAATCCCCACATGGCCTCCATTCACCATTTTTCTTTTTAACCATATGCAGTGGGCTAGCCCATGGGCTGTCAGATGGGCGACAAATTCCAAGCTCCATCATATTTTGGAATTCCTTCTTCGCAATATGATATTTATCCGGCGGGAGCGGTCTTGCTCTAGCGGAAACTGGGTGCCCTCTGGTGATGATGTGGTGTCTGACATTATGTTTAGGCGTGTTTGCTAAAGATGATGGACGGGTAATATCTTCGTATTTCTCTAAAATTTGTTTAACCTGCGGTTTAACTCCTGCGTCGATCGAACGAATGCTGTGATGTGTTGATCGGCTTAGGCCTGCAGGTGTTGTGAGTTCTGTCTTCTTCTTCTTTCTTAATTAATGGCGTGCTCGCGTTATATACGCGAATTTTGCCAATGTCAAGTAAATATATAGAAATTGTACGGTAGATTGAGTTAAAAATGGAGCCTCACAACACGTGTTATTACGAAAAGAACACGGGTGAAACTCGTGAGTTCTGTAACTCTATCAATAAGTTTATTTCCCGCCAAATCTACTAATATTTTGTAGTGCTCCAAAAATTCGGCTCCGATTATAGGCTGGGACACGTCAGCAACAATAAATGTCCACACAAAATTTCGGCGCAATCCCAAGTTTATACTAAGTGTTTTTTCCCCATACGTATTTATTTTTGAGCCATTCGCGGCGTAAAGTTTATATTGTTGATTAGGTGTTATTGACTTTCTGTGAGGCTTGCATATAACTGAAATATTTGCTGCCGTGTCAATCAAAAACCTCATACCACTTTTTCGGTCGGTAACAATGAGGCGGTTAGACGGGTGAATAGCACAGAGGCCCGCCGTAGTCTGTGCTTCCTTTAGTTTCCCTGGTTCTGCGGAATGCCTCCTTTTTTCCAATCACATGGCTTTACGCATCTCGTTGCATATTCTTGAAACTTATGATGATAACGATACTGCCTGTCTCGGCTTCGCGACCTTGTCCTTTGCCTTGGCGGAAAATAATGCTGATACGTGCTGTGTCGGAAGTTTTGTCGTACGTGCTTCATAGCGCACATTTCTGACTGCATTTCTTTTAATTGATTTAAAATGCTATTCATCGCTTCGTTTTCATTAACGTTGACCTTGACTGTCGACACTTCGGTAATTTTAATATTTTCCATCATATTGTCGGCGAGTTGACTGATCGCATTTAAATCTGACGTTTCCGAGGCAACTAGGACCGTAGTAATTTGGACCGGAAGTAACCTAAGCCATAAGACTCGAATTGTTTCATTCCCGATTGTCCCGCGCCCTAAATGCTGCATCCGGCGCAGAAGATGTGACGGCTTTTGATCTCCCAAGTCCATCTCAGTCAAAAGTTTCTGAAGTCGTTGCTGCTCGGATTCTTCAAAACAGTTAATAAGGCGTTCTTTAATAGTCGCGTACTTTCCTGTCGTTGGCGGTGCCGTGATAATGTCGCTGACCAAGATAATTTCATCCTTAGTTAACTTTGAGATGACGATGCTGAATTTGTACTCGTCACCTTGTTTCTGAGCAGCGAGTACTGCTTCCAGTTGCGAGAACCACAGGCGAGGTTGATCCTTCCAAAATTCTGGTACCCTTGACGCGGTTGTAGTGGCCACTTCTTGTGATTCGGCGCGGCATGTCTTCGCTTGGCAGCCGGATGGCTGAGACATGATGATTCCTTTCTTTAACTGTGCGTAGAGTTTGTTCAGAAGGTTCTTGTTCTCTTTCGGGGTCACCAAATATAGTCGTTTATATTAGTTTTGTTTATCTTGTGCGATTGGCTTTGTTTCGGTCTACCACCGCAGGTTGTTTGTGTCGGCGTTGTGGATGGCGACCGTTTCCTTTTTTCGTTTCCTTTAGCTTGTTTGTCTTCATAGTTATCGTCTCTGTCTTTTACTATAAGTTAGTTGTATCTAATGTATGCAATCTTTAAATTTTTTTCCTCTTGGACTTTTCTTTCCTTTAGCTCCTTTGGGATATAGGAGCGTAAAATGACACGCAAGTGATTAGCTTGATGATTTATTGGTCACTGACTAAATGCACGCGACGCAGCGCGCTCGCGGTTGGTATGTGCAGGTATATACACATCATCCCTCCACCTTTATTTATGATACCTGGTGACAAGTAAAATTAAAATAAATATAAATAACTGTAATTAACGAAACAATATATATCATTATGTTTTATTTCTAGGCCTCAATCGTCTCGACCAGGGTGATCGACTCTGGGGGGTGTCAATTTCATTATTATCTGATATGTTTACAGACTGACCCACCCCAGCATCCATCGGTGCCTCTGAGTCCTCACAATCATTAAACTCGTCCTCTTCCGGCGTCTGTCCAGAGCTGCATGCCACAGTTTCAGTCGGCCCATCAGACAGCACTGGAAAGGCACCGGGAAAAGCCGGATCTTCGGGAAATTCGTCAATTTTCCCCTTGCAACCGTTATTTTCTGTGACATGTTTCATTAACTGATCAACATGACGAATACATTCTATATTATAATCTCGAATAAATATTTTAAACATTCTATTCCCAATTACATTGGTTACTTTGCCTTGTACCCAAATTTCTTTACGTGCACTGTACCAACGAACCCAAACAAAATCGCCAATTTTAAAGTTCCTAATTATCGAGCAAGATGGCTTTTCTAATGAACACATTAGAAAAGCCATCTTCGCGCGGTAGAATCATATCTAAACGCGTTCTAAGTTTTCGTCCAAACATTAGTTTTGCTGGGGATTCGCCTGTCGAACAGTGCACTGTATTTCTATGATCAAACAAGTAATCTAACAATTTTTCATTTACTTTATTTATGCAGGTATTTTCAGTAAAAATACATTTTATCATTTTTTTACAAATTTTTACACAGTTTTCAGCTTGTCCGTTGCTTATAGGGTGATAAATGGGTGATGTCATGTGTTTAATCCCGTTACATAAACAAAATTCTTTGAATTCATTGGAACATATCTTAACATCGTTATCCGAAACAATAACATTGGGGATGCCGAACACTGAAAATACGCGCTTCAATTGCGTAATTAATGAATGACTTGTAGTCCCATTAGACATGTGTAAACATTCGAGCCATTTACTATATGCGTCAACTATAATTAAGTAATCTCTCTGCGCTATAGTGAAATAATCGATATGCAAGCGCTGCCATGGCGCCAGCGGCCGCGGCCAGGGCAGGGGGGGCGCGCGCGGGGGCGCGCCTCGCACACTGACACACGTCTCGCACGCACTCACGCGCCGCTCGATGTCACCATCAATACCGGGCCACCACATTCTACTACGCGCGTTGCACTTTGATTTTACTATTCCTTGATGCGAGCTGTGGAGCTCATCTAAGACACGTGACCGTAATGAAGAGGGAATAACGACTTTATGTCCTTTTAATAAGCAACCGTTTTCAAATTGCAAATCTGTTTTACGTTGAAAATATGGCAGAATCGATTTACATTTAATTTTTTTGGGCCACCCACGATTCATATACTCTATAACAGTTTGTAGTACTTTATCTTGTTCGGTGGCTTGTTGAATGTCCTCGTAAAATATCGCCGGTGACAAGGAGCTTAAAAACTTCAATGCCATAAAAGAATCAAATTCTTTTTCGCTTTCGCATTGGTTATCCTTCAACGGCGCCCGAGAAAAGTAGTCTGCGACTACGTTATTGTTACCGGAGGTATATTGCACTACGTAATTATATGCGGAAAGTATGATCGCATATCGTTGCAACCTTAGCGATGACGTCATAGAAATAAAACATAATGATATATATTGTTTCGTTAATTACAGTTATTTATATTTATTTTAATTTTACTTGTCACCAGGTATCATAAATAAAGGTGGAGGGATGATGTGTATGTACCTGCACATACCAACCGCGAGCGCGCTGCGTCGCGTGCATTTAGTCAGTGACCAATAAATCCTTCATCCTTCCTTTCCTTAAAAATATCTTTGGGGTAGTCTTGCGTGACATAAATACCCCCAGAAAAGTTTTTGTTATTTTTAAGCAGTTCTATTTTCCGCCACGCTAGAGTAAAAGTCACCAGTATGGGTCTTGTTTTGTTATCGCTTTTAATCCCTATTCTTCGTAAGTCGCTGATTACCCATTGGTCCCATTCTCGCATTTCTGACTTTCCGCTTACTTCGTTTAGAATTTTTAGCACAATCTGCCAGAGTTCGCCACTGTTGGACTCTGTTTTCTTGACACCATGTATTATAATATTGTTTTTACGCGTTCCCTTTTCTAAGATTTGTATTTTTGTTTCCAGTATTTCTACCGTCTTTTTAAGTTTAGTGTTTTCCTCTATGATCGGCTTTATTTTCTCGTCAATAGTTTCCGAAAGGCTTCTTTTAAATCGCTCAGCTAGCTCTTCATTTTGTTTTTTAAAGTCAAGCTTCATTTCGTTCATCTTCTCTATAATTAGCTGTGTCTGCGGATCCATTGCGCCTTGCCTTTGTTGGAAGTTTATCTGTTAGTAGAGTATGGATTTCTTAGAAAAATTGCAACAGTGAATTTAAGGCTGTATGATCGTTGATCTCTTTGCCTAACTGGGATCTGTCAGTGTCATATGACGTCAACGTCACTGTCAGCTGTCGGAAGTGAATTAGCGGTAGTGGAGTGGAGGTTATGTTTAGTGTTTATTTATAGTTATAATTATATACGATAGCCATACAGTTTTATGCAATTTCCTCCTGTAATTCTTCTTATTCTTGCTGAATAAGTATTTCCTGTGGCACTTTCAGTTTTTATCGAGATTTTTTGAGAAAATAAGGACGTAAGTTGTAAAGCACTTCACTCGTCAAACGCCGCACCGGAAGTTGATTTTCTTAAAGATTTGCAAATATATCAATCAGAGTTGTTGCCATGTTACCAAGGTGAATTTCAAAGCAAATTTCCAGCTATTAACATAATTATTGATCATAGTTTGACCTGTAAAGAAGATGTTTATAATAGACTTTCTGAATTGATTGGTTTTAATTGCATTTATACAGATGGCTCGAAAAATGATTCTGCAGTATCTTTTGCCTTTTTTGATTAAAATTAATACAAATACAAGTATATTCACAGCTGAGGCTGTGGCTATTCCTGCAACTTTAAAACATATTAAATACAAAAATGGTGGTTGTCATAAATGGGTGATAGTTAGTGATAGCATGAGTGTACTCGAAAATCTTAAAAGTAACAAATTACATGCTAACACTAACTACTTAATTTACTCAATAAAACAGATTTGGCTAGATTTGTTCACAGATGGTTTTGAAGTTTTGTTTATGTGGGTTCCATCACACTCTGGCATACTAGGAAATGAAAGGGCCGACTTTTTAGCAAGAACAATTACTAACTCTTCAGTCCCTATTCCAGATTCAACTACTCATCTTAATCTCTCTGTTCCACCATCAGATATTATTTCTCTTTTATAGACAAGATCAATAGGTTATGGGTTATGGTATGCTACATTCAATGTCCCCATAGGTTCTACACCTTGGTTCTGTCAGGGCAATATTTACCTTTCTCGAAAGTTTTATACAACCATCCTGAGGCTGCGTTTTGGTCATTGTCGTTTGAATTATCATCTACATCGTTTAAGAATGGTACAGAGTCCCTTTTGCGATCATTGTAACACCCAAACAGAGCAATCCTTGGATCACATTTTCTTTAATTGCCCATCCTTTGGCATTGAGCGCCTTGTGCTGATGGATGAGCTGATCGAAATATATGGTAGTCCAGATTCGGTACCGCGCTCCATCGAGGCTATTCTTGTAAATAATAGAACTCTTTTGCCACTGTATAGATATGTAACTAGTACTGTAGGGCAAATTTAAATGCTTTCTATTTTTATTGTAGTTTTAGCATTGTTTTGTTTTGATTTGGTTTGACGTTGACGTTTTCATACGTTTTGTTTAATTTGAATTTGTTTGACACCTGAATTTTGAGGTCTTTTACGTTACGACTTCTTGGATTGACTTTGAAAAAATTGATTGACCTTTAAATATGGACATTACGTAAACTAATGAATTAAATATTTTAAACCTTTACCTATGACAAAAAATACTGAAATATGACTTTTTGGATTGACCAATAATTTCTTGGATTTTCTAATAAAAACTAATGAATTTATATTTATAAAACCTCACTCAAGAAAAGATACCTACTAATGACGAGGCAGTATGGTCTATGACCCTAGCCTGTTCTTAGGAACGAAAAAAAAAAAAAAAAAAAAAGAATTGAATTGAAGCAATATTGCAAAAAAAAAGTACAATTTTACAAAAATTTGAGGAATTGTTAAGGATCTGCAAGAAATTCTGCTAATGAATTACTTTTAGCAATATCACGCGTTACATCCTTTTTAGCCCCCCTGGACATAATAAGATACTATTTCGCAATTTTGTAAAACTACTAAACAGAATGTACTGCAAATAGTGAGGATTTTTTAGTATTTATTATTCCTTATTACCAAATAAATGATAATTTTTGACTACACATTTATAGTAAGTTTAAGTAGATTTTTTTACAGATGTTGTTTTCTGACTTTAATAACGGTTTAATATAATATTATTAGCGACCAGAAGTGGAGATAATTAAAAAAAACAATTTTACAGACAAAACTTTATTCTTAATTATTAAATTTAAAAATCAACCAAAAACTACAGCAACAGGAACTAAAAATGAGACACAATTTAAAACTAAGGAAATTACTAGATCTAAATAACAGAGCTAAGGACAGGTTTGTTGACTACTCAAACGGGCAGAGCTTCCGCACAGGTAACGAGTTCGATGGCAAGTGACTGAAACCGAGCGCGCTCCCGCTTATATAGGCTGCTTCCCCCACCACTGGCCTAGCAGCTGTCTTCTGCTAACACGGCCTCTCCTGACTGGAGAACGTCCTCGTTCTCCCGTATTTCAGGCTGAGGGCCGCCCACGGTACCAGACGTGCTCGAGAGAGGCTCCAACAGCAACGGCATATCGGCGCCTCTAGTAACTTGCTCAGGCATGGACTCCATATGCTTATCATGATTGTCTGCATCTGAGGACAGGAAATACAAAAGATCAAAAGGTATCCTGTCGGGTGTGATAGCTATGAAGCTAACTTTTAAAGTTTCATATTTATGAAACTCTTTCCTTTTTTTTTGACTTTGTGTAGTGAATCATAGGCGCGGCGTTAGCATAGTTCACACACAGAAAAACAACGAACCATAGGCACCACGTTAGCTTAGTTCACTCACAACAAAGCAATGAACCATAGGCACTACGTTAGCTTAGTTCACTCACAACAAAACAATGAACCATAGGCACTACGTTAGCTTAGTTCGTACACAAAACCTAGAGAGGAAGCACAACGTTAGCTATCTCTACCTTAAAACTAATCCATGATGTCACATGGGCTCGACCTTAGCATAGTATCATGAGTACTTTGCTATACAATGCTAGCACGGTATACACATGTGGGGTACACAGCCATTTGTATGACATAGGCACGACGTTAGCGTATCATACAAACGAATCGACTCACCATCGAAGAAGGCAGAACATGTTTCTGGAGTCCACTCCCCACGCCAAGGCACCATGAATTCGGCCGCGGCTTGGGTCGATTTTCCGTATGAGCCCGCTAACAGTTGTAGCTCATAGCGACCGTGAGGAAGCGCCTTGACAACTCGGTACGGTCCGCGCATGCCCGAGTCGAGCTTGCCAGTTGATTGTGCCTGTTTTATAACGAAAACAAATGAATTAATTTCAAACGTTCGAGCAGGCTTTCGGTTAGCGTTAACAGTTTTATCTTGTTGACTTTGGTTCGCTTTTAAGCGCTCGTAGGCCCGCTCACGATGGATTTCCCTTAATGCTTCGCGATTTGGGTGAGCATTTTCCAAAGCAATATCTCGAACAAGGTTGCGTATGACAGGCGTGGCTGCTTCTATACCCACAAGCAAGTTTAAGGGTGATAAGCCAGTAGTTTTTTGCTTAGTCATGTTCAAGACTAATTGTAATCGCCACATAACCTCCGACCACTCGTTCTGTCGATGGTTACACTCGATGCGTACCATATTTAGCAAAGTTCGACAGTAACGTTCGACCTGCCCGTTTGAGTGATGCATCTCAGGTGTGACGAGATGCAAGTCTATGCCCAACTCTGTTACAAGTTTTGAAAAATCTGAACTCTGAAACATACGACCGCGATCTGCTACTATTAACTTTGGAGTGCCAAACAAAGAGATAACATTGTAAAATAATCGTTTAAGTTCACTAGCATCTTGACTAAACATAGGGTACAATAGACAATACTTTGAAAATGCATCTATGACAATTAAAACATATTTGTAGCCGTTTGACTGTGGCAATGGACCTAATGCGTCTGCATGTACAACCTCAAAAGGGTTACTTGGTTTTTCCCAGGAATGTATTAACTGATGAGGAGCCCTCGGAACCCATTTGTGTGTTATGCAGATTAAGCAATGATTAATGTACTTTTTAACAAATGTTTAAGAGATGGAAACCAGAAATGCTTTCTAATAAGTTCTAATGTCTTGTCAAGTCCGGGGTGATCATGCTCATCATGGAATATTCTGAGCAAGCTCAGTCTATGCCCTTTTGGTACAAAGCAAAGGAGCCTGGGTTCCTCTCCTGCTGGGTGGTACTTATAATACAGAAGGTCATTTTTGTGAATGTAATGACTAGGATCTAATTGACCCTCGGTCAGTTTTTGAATGAGCTGTTGGGTCTCTTCGTCTGCAGTTTGTGCTACTTGAGCCCAGTTTTGTTGTTTACGAGCTTCACAGACGTTAACATAAATGAGGGAAATCTGGTCATTTTGCCTGAAAGTGTAGAGGAGAGCAAGCTCGAGGAGGAGGAAGAGACCAAACAAGAAATACATACTATCATGGACGAGGACAGTATCTAGGACATGGACAGTATCAAGGAAGTGCACAGTATCAAAGAAATGGACAGTATTTATTTATGGTATACACAACAGATGACAGTCAATAACAACATGAAATGAGAGCAACGCAAGTTTTCAAGTTTCGCAAGGCTTGCTTTTAACACTTTATGATAGAGCTAGAACTTTATTATATCAAACAAAACTTCCGAAGCATCTATGAGGTGAAGCAGTTGCGTGTGCTACATACCCAATAAACAGATGCCCATTCTTCAGCTATAAATTTTGAAATACCGGAATAAATCATGCATGGGAAACTTGATTTGACAAAACTCAGAACTTTTGGAAGTAAAGCTTGGAAAGTTATCCGACCTAGGAGAAATAAATTAGACGAAAGAGCCATGGAAACACGTATGATAGGATATTCAACAGCAGGATATAGATTATGGAATCTAATAAATGTTGATGTTACATCATGAGATGTAAGATTTGATGAGAATGATTATGTTTATGAAAAAGAAAATACCATTTAAAGAACTGTACACCAGTATTTCAAAGGTTCAGAAGAAGAAGAAGGTCAAGATCAGAAGCAGAAGAAGGTCAAGGTCAGAAGAATGAAGAGAAGTTAGATGAACAAGTACAAAGAAAGGAACATAAATGAGAATATATCAGAAGAAATTTATCAAGACGATACAATAAACGAGAGTAAACACTCAGAAAAGTCACACTCACAAAAAGGAATGACAAGGACAGGAAGAATAGTAAATGCACCAAAAAGGCTAGACGACTATGAAGTCTATACAGCATATTGTCTGTATACTGAAGATCCTCAAAACTACAACGAAGCAATGAAAAGAAAAGAAGAATGGGAAGAACCAATCAAGAAAGAAATACAGTCGCATAGTAAATTAGGAACATGGAAAATAGCAAATTTACCAAAGGACGAAAAGGCAATAGACACCTAGTGGATTTTTGAGACGAAACAAAATAATGTAAAAAAAGGCAAGACTTGTTAAGAAGGAAGAAGAATACAAAATAATTAATCGTCGCATTAACTTACACGTTCAAAAAATGGCAGCTTTGCCACCTGAGGAACTTCTCAGATAATTTTTAGCCATACTTGTGCATTTGATTCCCTTGTACAAGTTTGTCCGTCTATTAGATCGTCTATTAGAAAGTACATTATATAACAAGACAATGATTTATCAACATTGATAAAGAGTTTAATAACGTAAAAAATATAAACCGCAGGAGAGCCAGACTAGTTGAAAATATAACAATCGGAATCGAAAACAAAAACACCAAAACCGAAAGAAATTTATACCATACGTTCGAGAGTATTAAAAAATATTTATAGGGATGAGATATCGATAAATCTGTGAAAGTTATATAACAAAAGTAGTCGATAATTTAAAAAAAATATGGACTGTACAGTGCTGAACGATTCTTAAAATGTACAAATATAGAATGTAAAGTAAATGAAAATCCCGCTAAAAATGCAATTACATTCCACTTAATATTGAAATGATAACAACTGAAGGTTTCAAGGTGCTGCATGAATCAGCTTTAATTTATGATGAAGAAAAGATCTTTCTTCATCATAAATTAAATTTGATACTTGTAGCGGTAAAAATGCTTACCATTACGAATCACAAAATTTAATATTTTTCGAAATTCATGACACTAGTCCATGTAACATTAATGACATGCCCAAAGACTTGACATTGAAAGGATTTTCTTAGAAAATAGTCTCTGTCATTGACTATACAGGAGCCGCGGATAGTATAGGGCACTACACATGTAAATGCTATCGCTCAAGTAAAAAAGTATGAACTGTTTTATGATTTAAAATAAAAAAAATACTAGTTTTAATTCCTCTAATATTTTGCCTTATTACACAAATATATAGTTGGATTAGAGACCTTAGCAATAATACTACACATGTAAATGCTATCGCTCAAGTAAAAAAGTATGGAACTGTTTTGATGATTTAAAATAAAAAATACTAGTTTTAATTCCTCTAATAATTTGCCTTATTACACAAATATATAGTTGGATTAGAGACCTTGGCAATAATTCTGAATATTTTATTTTTTGTATTTTATTATAAGTCATCTCATAAGTTCATTACATGTGATGTGCATTGTACAAACCTACTCGGAAGGCGCCAATAATTGACAACATTTCATAAAATTAGTCCTACGTTTTTATTTTTTATTTAGAAATTACATATAAAAATAAGAGACACGTATTTTTTTCTTTTGCAATTTCTTTACTTTAACTCATCATAAAATTAATTTGAAAAATTGCTTATTCCAAAAGAGCTTAAGTCCAGTCGTACGGATTTCTGGCGAGATACCTTGGCAAATTAATTTAAAAAATACACTGTGACGTTGTCAAGTCAACATGACACTTAAATGAAGTTTGTTTGTTTTGTTTACGTTTGTATTTCTTGTATGGTTTTCGCCTGCAAGATTGTTTTGTTGTTGTTTAATTTTAGTCTTGCTATTTTAACTTGATTTTAAAGGGAGGAAATCCAAGACGTTTATGGAAAATGTGAAATTTGTGGCGTTATGAGATTAAAAATGTACTTAAAACATATTCTTCGCCAGATTTTCATTGGAGCCTTACAGGTAACTACCTAAATGGGTCAGTTTATCTAAGATACTAAATATACACGCAATTTCTGATGCCCAATTATTGAAACATCATAAAAAAGCTGAACTATTTATGAGAAATCATTGAAAAATGTATATATTTTTTATGTAAATAACGCCAATTATAGTGAGGTGTCAAAAATGTACAATATATATTTTTCATCGATATTTTCGGCGATTGATTTCTATGCTATGGTGTTTATAATATATTATACTGTTTTTGTTGTTGCAGCCTCCGAAGGGACTGAAATTCGAGGCAAACTAAAATAGAGCAGTTTTTACAGCAACGTATTTTCATTAAAATAGATTTATTTAACTCGCTGCTTAATAAATAACTTGATTCTTGTCTTTTTGTAATTCAAAAAAGTAAGCGATAATCCATTCACCGCGTCATCATCAGAAGAAAAAAATCCAGATTATTTTTAAACATATATGTTTATCATTTAATGTTGACAATTGTTTCGAATAAATTTGTTTTTGCTAGCAGGGATTTATCGCCTGGTTTTAGTTCCAAAGTATAAAATATAAAATATTTGGGATTAAGGAGTTATTTATTAATATTTTTATCGATATCATGTTCAAGTTGTTGAGATACTTCACTATTCTTTTGATTTTTCAGTTTATGTTGGTAGTACGATTTTATTTAATAGGGTGGTAGAATCTTACTTACTCTTTGGAGTGTTTAATTGGATGGGTAAATTTCAAGAAAAAAAATATTCAGTGAAATATTTAGAATTTTCATTTTGGAAGCATAGTAGTTTGGAGTGTTTATTTTTGTAATTTTATTTGGCATTGAACCCTATATTAAGGCTTATTTTCGCAGCAAAATTGCGAATAGTCATAACTAGTCCGATTCTATTCTATCTCTAATCCTACAATTTGTGAGTGTTTGGATGTTTAGTTTGAGTACTTAGATCTTTGTTACAAAATCACGCAAAAACGGCTGAGCGAATTGATTTGGATAAAATTTGTCACTCAAAACTGAAATATTTCAATCCGTTTTGAAACATTTTATCGTTTATTTTTTATTTTCATTTCATTGAAATGCACTGTTACATACTCTTTGACTATATTGATAGCGATTTTTTTATAGATTTTTAATAAGAGAACTTTTATAGCAAAGGAATGTCATTATTATTCCTTTATCACGACAAATCGGGGTTTATTCCAAATATTTCGTTAAATAATTGATTATACAATCCGAAAAAATACGTACGGTGTTAGAAATTGAAAAATCTCGAAATGGTGTTCGATTTAAGGTACCTTGTTAAAAATGAAATCATGTCAATTGCATGTATTCAGTGCCTTTGTGAGTACATTACTGCCGGCCCTGCAGGCTGATTAGCTAACTTTGATTGAAGTTATTCCAATGAACATTTTGTAACTAACACCTAACGATATCTATCGATGAAATGCGATTACCTAAACGGTTTTTTTGAAATTTCTATTCACTTTCTATCGATAAAATAACAGACTATATAAACTGTACACTAACATGAAGTGGCTACGAAATACGGATAATACGACTTATTTAAAAGTCAGTGTTGCGGTGCAAAACGATGCACAGCAACAGTGACATGTACGTTCATAATTTATTAGCATTATACCACAGATTTTTCATGGATGTCATACACATTTTACTCTTTATTGTTACACTGTATAAAAAACAAAAAAATGAAAATCACAGAATGAAAAAATGACAAAATTCGATTATTGTTTTTGTACACTTGCATTCTGAACTCAGTCGTATCAAGTGAGAGTGTGAGCGGACGCAGTGTTGAGAGGTTAAAAAACGTTCGTCATAATAATGGATATGGAGTTACTTATAACGGAAATTCAAAATCGTCCCGTTATATGGGATCAAACAAAAAGGGAGTACAGTGATCGTAATTTTAAAAAAACAAGCATGGAAAGAGGTTTGTAATATATTTATTGAAGACTTTGCGGCAAAATCAAGCAAAGAGAAAAATGAGGAAGGTAAGCGTAACATAATATTTACATGTACTTATTTTGCCATGGCACGGCCCCTTCATTTGAAACAAAGTAGTCGGCAAATTTATTCCTAATTGCAATACCCGAAAGGCTAGAAACATTTTCATCACCGTTTGGGTTATTATAAAGTCCAATTATTCGAGGTACTTTCTTACGCCGTCTTACAACCTTAACATAAGAATGTACAAAATTATGCAATATACAGCAAGTTTTTACTATTTCTTCGCCGAAGTCTAATCCAACGTTTAATGGTCTATGAAAAATGCGCCATTTATTAGACATGATTCCAAACGTGCACTCTATATATCTTGGCTTAGCATGTAGTATATACACTCTTTGTTTAGGCAATAGGTAATTACCAGCATATGGACGTTGCATGTAGTTCGATAATGGAAACGCTTCATCACCAATAAAAGTTTTAAATTTTGACATGTAATTTCTGACATCCGATACATCAATAATGGACATAATACTGTTGTGTGTATTGGCATGCTGAGAGATGAGATTTGTGTTGTTTCTTGTATGTACTTGGTTATTGATATTTAAATATTGAACTGTAGTAGGTAGTGTTTTTTTTTTTTTTTTATATAATTTGATTTAACTTAATGTATGGAGAACATTACATGCTTCATGACTAAATAAAACACCACCCGATGTTGTGGTGTGACTATATTCATTTCATGAACAGAAGATGAGAATTCATCAATTCTCATGGTTTCATGAGAGTATAGAGACGGCCGGGTGCGGTTGAGTGGTTCAGTTGAGTTAGCATTTTCACACCACTCACATCTCAGCCACAATTAATGAACTCAGATTTTAATTAGTTGTCCTTCCATTTAAGGCTTGCTGCTGGAGTTCAAATTACTACTGGGGCAGTTACTTCTTCATCTGCGATTTTCAAGGAATTCATTGGAAAAAAATCAGTTTACGGCAACTCGAACTGAAGGTAATTAGAAGTATTTATATTTTACATACAATAATAAAAAGCATGTTGGGCGTCGCTCAGTAAACAGATATATTAACTGCTTTCGCTCTTAATAGGTTTTCGCTATATTTTTAACTTTAGAAACGTGCATTGAAATCATACGATAAATAAATAAAACCTTGCAAGCTCCGACTTATTCAGGCAATTTTAAGACAGATTTCGTCAAAGAAGTTAAGGGCACCCTGAGTTAAAGATTGGGTAAGAATTGTATGCGTAGTCAAGCAAAAATTACAAATATTTGGTTAATTTCTTTTAAACTTACAAAGAGAGTAAAACTTTACTCCTCATTCGAGATACTGGCCAATAATTGCTAGTTTTCTAGGAAAATGTAAATATTTAAATGCAATGTAGGATAGGTATGGGCGTTATTTAACGTAATCAGTTTCAGTAACAGGTCACGCAGCCTGTAACGAAATTACTAGTTTCGGCTTGAAGAATGAACCGGTGATTTTTCGTAACTAGTTCCATAGAGCAACGACGATAATCGCAGAGCGCGAGTAACGCCGACAGGTGACGAATGTGACCGAGCGACCGACCACGAGTGGCATGGCAACCGCCACACGCCGCGCCACCGTCACACGTTTCGTTCGTCTCGCTCGTACAAGAAATTAATGTAAAACATGCTCTATACGTATGACCTCAAAGCTGTTAGTTTTTGTTCGCAATTACCGGAAACAGTCTGTTAGCGTTTCTGCAAAACAGATCTTGTGCTTGATGCACAAAACTGATATTTCTTTAATACATTATGAATGAATGTAAATCATAGGTGAGAGAAACAGGTTTTTTTGGCCGGAAGTTGGTAAGTCAAGTCAGTAAGGTGCAGAGGTCATTGTACTGGTCAAGTTTAGTAGGTCGCGAATTATCGCGTGCATTTGTTTGCTTCAAGGTTTACCTAAGAATTTACGCTCGCGCAAATGATGCATTTGCATATAACGTATTCAAGTAATTAATGATTGATAAGTAGACTAAACTCAGTTAACAGTGAAGAGCAGATTTAACATTAGACGGTGCATACTTTTCTTACTAAAGTGACATCATGTCTTGTTGCAATTCAAGTGTTTTGTGGGAGTTTCTTCAAAAAGTAGATAACGATAAAAAAGCTAAATGCAACACGTGTGGTGAAGTATACAGCTTCAAAACATCAACCGCGAATTTGAAAACGCATCTAAAGCGAAAACATCTTGATGCATATCAAAAAGTTTCTTCGGTGCAAGCGCTAGTTGGCGTAAGCGCAAGGGTTCCAGCAGGTTCGGATACCAGCTCAAATGAGATCCAGACATCACCATCAACGTCGAGATTGAATATTGCTTCAACTTCTAAACAAACGCAAGGTTTAGGAACCATACCTATAAATATTCGTACCCAGCAGCGTATTGATTAGTACGGAAACGCCAAAAAAATATCACAAACCCTAAAAAGGAAATTTGATAATGGTCTTGCTGATTTATTTATAGGTAGTTATCATCCATTCTCTTTAGTAGAGGAACGATCTTTCAAGAAATTTGCCAGGCACATACCAGGCTATGAACTACCGACAAGGAAAACTGTCCAATGTTTTAATACCAACATTATACGATAAGACTGTTGAAGCAAAGAAAGAAGAAGTTAATGATATTGAGTATGTTTCTTTAACAACAGACTTGTGGACATCTCGAGTCAACAATTCGTATATAGCCATAACAACACTCTAAGTGTTGCAATGCTCTTGACAACACTATTTTTGACGTTCCGTTTTGCCGATTTTAATAATAACATTATTGTCAGATACAGCACAAAACAATTTAACAACAAACAATGATTTGAAGTACAGTTTCTTTAATTCTTTTTTAATTAATATGGTATGTAAAATATATCTAGATTATATTTACTTAAAGCGGACCTTTAATAAAAATATAAAATCTGGCGACAATAAATATAGAGAAGCGTGATACGGAACGCACTATCTGTCAATCTGTTCATCGTATTGTCATCTGTCAACTGTCATTCATTCTTTTTCAGTCTCCTATCTATGCTGTGTGTTTGTGCGTTTGCGTTGATAACGATTTTCCCATTGATTTCTGTTCATACCGACCCTTGGCTCTCGTTTAAATTGTTTCTGATTCCTGTTTTACACGAAAAACTTGGCGCGTTGAACTGGACAGTTGATTGTTGCCCATGACTTGGTTTCTTACGATTGCGAAAGTAATCAGTGTTGTGTTTTATACGTAAGTACCCACGTATATTTTATCATTTTTCGTCATTTATTTTAAAGAATACATTACAAAGCGTATGCACGTGCAAGGTGCATGTAGAATGCAGTTTGCTTGAGCAATGAAAACCCAAACAAACATGCATGGTATTTTTGTACATATACATAGTATTGTAAACGCAATGCATGTTACTTGAGAGTTGCGAGTAACTTTGTCTTGACTTGGCATGTATGTTTAAAGGTGCACTGCACAGCACAAACTTAGCTCGAAAACTTGAAAGCACTTACTTGGATGCAATTCAAGTTACGTCAGGTTTCTAGTATATAGTGGATCCGAATAAATCTGCACCCATCTGCTTATTTATTTACTATTAACAAAACACAAACTAAAAGCACTGTAAAACAAGTAGTAAGACAGCAATATAAAAAAAAATTAAACATCAACTCAACTCAATTTAAATCTTGCAGAATATTCATTATGAATTGCTGCAACTGCAACAGACCTGCAGAAGGTCAGGATGTTTACCATGTTCAAGACATGGGGCCTGACATTGTTGATGTCATTGAACGATGGAGAAATGATGTGGTAAGATTCAATTATGTTTCTTCTTTTCGTGTAAGGATATGGCCATGTTTGTAGTCAAAATTAATAAAATTGCCTCTGGGAGCCTGAGGCCCCTGACATGGCCAAATCTCTGCTATCAATAAGATAAAAAACAGACTGACATCTGACATTTGTATATGCCCTCCGAAGCACAGTAAGGAACTCCTAATTTTCTGCTTTTTTGTTTATCAAAATAACTGTGATGTTTATTTATCTTTTAGGTTCTTGATGGTGACTCTTTGTGTCAAGAATGCCTGGATCGTGTTCTCCGTGAACTAGATATGCCAAATGTGGTCTCAAATGTAAATCATTGCATTTGCTGCGATATATCGTTATTAAGGCCTATTGGAAGACGTTCTCGTTTGATACCAGTTGGCAGACCGGAGAGGATCTATATTGCTCAAGTTATTCATCTGCGTCAGGTTTGTATCTCTCATTTGTTAATTTAGATACTTACAAAGATAGGTAAACATTGGGCTCTTCTTTCCATTAGTTGACATAGAGTATCGAGTTCATATTTTTTTCATGGAAAGAACTCATAATTCGGAACTCGAATACGAAATTTCAAAGCGAGGAAACAAATACGACGCGAGAAATAAATTTCTAAAAATTAAGATTTTTTAGGTTACAAATGTCAATTTTAACACCATTTAGACCCTGTGTTATCATTTTTCAACATAAAAAAGTGTTTGACGTCAGCCCGCTAAGTTGGTAGCACTGCTAAATTGTCGCAAATAGCGCTAATCCAATGCCGTAATGCCAGTAATAAAAATATGTAAGGACCGCCATTTTGTGAGTTTTGACATCAGTCAGCGTTTGTATTCTTCGCAGTTGAGAGCGTTTCCGTACTCCTGTTGATATTTATGAACGTTTGGCTACCATGGCGTCCCCGAAGTCTCAGTCTTCGAGTTCCGCTGTGTCTTCGCCTGAAGAGTCGAGAGTTTTGGACTCCAGTGAGCCGCTTGTGTCGAACTCCTCTTTAGTGCCTTCGAGTGTGCAAGTGTTGGACTCAAGTGAGCCGCTTGTGCACCGACCCGTTCCTGGGTGCTCATCGTCAGTGCCTGTGCAAGTGTTGGACTCTGGTGAGCCGCTTGTGCATGGTGACGAGGAGCCCATTGCTGGGTGTTCATCGTCTGTGCCTGTGCAAGTGATGGACTCTTGTGAGCCGCTTGTGCATGGTGCCCATTGCAGGGCCTTCTTCTGCTGCTGTTCCAGTTGGTGCTACTGAATCCTCAGGTTATTAGAATTTATTAATAAATATTGTACATTAATTGTTATTTAAAGAAATTGAATATTTAAGACCGGTTGTGGTTAAATTAGGTTAAAATAAGTGACAGAACCGAATTAGTCAACCCCGACTCGCTGTGGTACTAGTCTGCCCTACCCCAAGAGTGTTTTATGAGCCCGGAGGCGCGGAGGGAGAGCAGCTCCCACCCGCTGTAGTGTAACGCAGGCATCATGCTCATCGGAGCGGCTGAGGCTGGTCGCCGAAGGCGACCAATAAGCCGAAGCTGCGGAGAGGAGCATGTAATGCCTGCAATACACTACGTAAGGGTGGAGGAGCTGTACTTCCCGCAGCGCCGAAGACGTTTAGAACCTATAGTTGTGACATATCTGAGCATGTTATCAAATAACAAATTAGTTTTATAACTGATTCCTATTACATTAGTACCTATGTACTTTACTGTTATTACAATGTGTTTTCATTTTTATTTTCAGATGAGGATTTGGAAGCTCAGCCGCAGCAATCATGATCATCTGGGAGGCGCATCCATTTGCTCTCCAGTGAGATTCAAAGCCATTGGAACTTAAGGAAAATTCATAGAATTTTTGGGTCCACTGAAGACTGCATCCGATTTTCAGAGGAGAGAGGTTTGATACCCACCTCTAGGATGTGCCGAATACACAGGAGCCCTATGAGCCTAGTTCAGTTTGGGCGACAATTGGGGACCTTCAGGTGCCGTAAAAGTTCCTGCAGAGGCAGGTCCTTCAGTCAGTCCTTAGGGACTTGGTTTGAGGAGGCAAGGCTGCCATTACCAACAATCTTTGAGTTGATGTATTTGTTTGCGCAAAATACTTCATATGAAAAAGCGAGATTAGAAACTGTAAACTGGAAACTATTATAATTTTTGAATTGGAAAAACAACATCAAAGACCAATGATCGGTGGCCCTGGAAAGATAGTGCAAATTGACGAATCCAAGTTTGGAAAAAGAAAATACAATAGAGGACGTCATATAGAGGGTCACTGGGTCATTGGCATGATTGAGGATGGGAGCGATGACCTACGTGTGGAAGTGTGTCCCAATAATGAGAGATCAGCAGAAGTTTTGGTTTCACTTATTAAAAAGCATGTTCGGGGAGGTTCCACTATTCATACAGATTTTTGGAGAGCGTATGACTGCCTTCCCGAACATGGCTATATACACAAAAAAGTTAACCATAGTGATCCGGAAAATAGATTTGTTGCTCCGGATGGGACACACACCCAGCGAATAGAAAGTCATTGGCGAGGTCTAAAGAGGCAATTCCAGATAGCGAATTATAAAGGGAATTTTAAGGACTGGTTGGTGGAAGAGTCGTGGAGACGAAGGCTTCGGATTGAACATTTGGACAAATTTGAGAGTCTTTTAGAAGCAATAAAACATGTTTATAAAATATAAAATAAAAGTCTTATATTGAAAGCCGTTTTTTTATATTTAAACTGTCCTTATAAAATGTAGTAGGTACGGTCGCCAGCACGTCGGGTTACTACAAAATGTCAAAATTTATTAATTGAAACTAACACTGTTGGACATAATGTTGAATATTATTTAAAGAAATTTGACAGTTTGTAGTAACCTGACGTGCTGGCGACTGTACTTCACGAGCTTCACTCACTGATAATATGATTTTTAAGGGCGAAATTTCCGCGCTCCCACATTTTAGGGGGGCGGGGGGTGTATCTCATTTAGGGGGGGGGGTATACCACCGGGGGAGGGCAGCTACCCCCCTCCCTCAAATTCGAGGTCAACTAATGGATATTAGAAACTTTCTTAGCAAAAATATCGATTTTCAGGGCAAAATTTAAAATTCTATAAAAAAAAAAGTATAAACTTCCGCGCCTCCAGATTTTTAGGGGGAGGTAGGGAGGGCCCCCCCTCCCAGCCCGAAATTCGATGTCAACTAATGGAATTTAGAACCAAACATTGTATTGTTTATGCACATTTAACATTTTTAAACAAATAAATATTTATAAAATATTGCTGAGAGAGATCTCTTCCAGATAGCCTTTGTTCACAGTAAAGTTTTTTCTAGAGATTCTTCAAAATATATTGGTATATAAATAAATAGATTCTTTGTGTATTAAAAATTAATCAAAAAAATTTTTTTTTGTAGATCCCTGTAGATGCTAGAATATGCAATCGATGCTGGCAACGTGCACATTATAATAGACATTTGGTTCAACCGGAACAAGAAGGAGTAGCACCTGAACCTGTTGTAGTAGAACCTGAACCTGTGGTAGCTGAACCTGTCCCTGTAGTAACAGATTCTGAACCTGAACAGGCTGCAGAACCTGTTCCAGCCCCAGCAGATCAGGCAGAAAGTGATGCAGGAAATGTAAGAAATCATGTTCAAACTACATAATTATTGCCGCACTCCAAATACACCAGTACATTGTTTTGTACCCGAATGTGGCAACAGTGAACGTCAGCGTGTGCCCATATATATTAAGAAGAAATTGTTGATCGAGAAAAAAGTATATGCCACAGAAGGTGCTAGGATTTGTGCCTTTCATACAGCAACATATGACTGGGATTTTTTGGATGCATATGAGTTTACATCTCACACATTTACCGAAACATATATTGAGAATATGTTAAAAGTTAGCCAGAATAATGACAATATTATTGACTTCGAAAATACAGCTAATGTAAGTGATGAGGTATGTCAATATTGGACTGGCTTGACGGTCATTAATTTTCTTGCTCTATTCCATTGTGTTGAGATATATTTGAACACAATGTTCAAAAAACCCAAAAAAAGCTTTGGGTGTGTTTCTAATAAAACTAAGAACTGGCGATTCATTTGCTAGAATTGCCAGTGCAATCAATCGATGGCCCAAAATTATGTAAGGAAAGTTAGAAATTGCTTACAAGAAAATTATTTACCTAATCATCTTGGATTGCAACACATCACGAGGGAAGAAATATCAAACAGGAACTTGTTGATTCCTCAAGGAATATTTGGAACAGCAGCACGAAATCCTATAACAATATGCGATGGAAGCTATATTTACATGCAGAAGTCTTCTAATTATTACTTCCAAAAGAAATCGTACAGCCTACATAAATTCCGTAATTTGGTAAAACCAATGATGTTTGTAACAACAGATAGCTATATTATAGATGTATGTGGTCCATATGCCGCTACTGATTCCGATGCTGACATTATGAAGCGAAATGACATTTTTATTTTGGACAGAGGTTTTGGGGACGCCTTACAATTACTATTATCTCTTGAATATGCAATCCACGAACCTCTTTCGTTAAGTGTAGGGCAAAATCAATTGTCAACAAGACAAGCTAATGAATCAAGACTAGTTACTATGTGCAGGTGGGTAGTAGAAATTGTGAACGGTCGGTTCAAACGGGATTACAAAATATTTCGAAACCAATACTTCAATCGAATGTCAAGAAATGTAAAAGTAGATTTTAAAATTGCAGCAGCCATAATAAATAACTTTCATCCCGTTATTACCGACCGTATTGATGCTCAATCAATTTTAAATAGGGCTTTGGAGAGGCGATTTATGTCAGATTATTTAGCAATTTTGTAATAGAAAGGCAAATGAATAGACGTCGTGCCCCATTTGTAAACGTGGATTCTCAAATACCGGCCCTGGATATGTTCCCCATGATGCAAATGTCAGAACAAATTTTATTTTGTTTAGGAACGTACCAATTAAGACAATCGCGGTCATATTATGGGGAGCATATCCGGGCAAATGGTACATTTACTGTTGAAGTAAGTACAGATATAAATGTCATACAAATACCAAATATTTCAACAGTAGACCCAATTCTTATCAGAGGACGCATAAAATTACGGCACCACAGCCGAACTGTATACTATACATATATTATAGTAGACAGTTCAACAAGTAATTGGGAGGAAAGTATCTATGCATACTACTGCAGTTGCATAATAGGAAAACGAATGGGCACGCTTCCAGGATAATATTAACCCACATGCTACATTTTTAGATGGAATACTAGTAAGGAATGATTTGTAACTTTTCTAATAAATAAATAAACAAATACTTGTGTTTTATTCTAACCTTCTTCGGTAGGGAGTTTGCAAATGATACTTACCTGTGACACCCTGTGATCACTGCCTTTGTAGAACCAGCCTAAATGCACATATTGCAAAGACTAGACTGTAATACCCGAGTAACTATGAAACTTAGTTTTCAAAATCGGTTTAGCAGTTAGATAATTATGAACATAAACATTACGTTTAAGAGTAAGATTTGGGTTGGCCTCCATAATCACATGATCTTGGAGGCCATGTCTTGTCCCCAAATCTTGAGAGCACAATCGAAGGGGTGACTTAGTTAAAAACGCTTGTTATTAGACTAAATTATTATTTTTTTCAACTGACATAAGGTAGCTTAAAATTCGCGCCAATAGAGAATCCAGCATGGCCGCCATCGGCTGTCAAAGATACCTTGGTACTATTGAAAAACTCTGTAATTTAAAAAATAATTTGAAGGGATAAATAAAATAATTCATTTTATTTTAATATAGTTTAAAATATGCTTTTCTTTTTACATTTAAATACCTGTGGTTAATAATAATCAAATAATATACCAATATTAATAATGTCCTTTGTGTTGATCGAGTTGAGGTTTCTCTCCACATTTTGTTTGTTGTATTATTTTGCAAATTCTTTGCCTTTTGCATTTTTGTGTGTTGTTAAATACTTACCATACTTACGCAAGGACGTTGTTAATTAAGTTTAGTGGTTTATACTTACGCAAGGACGTTATTAGTTAAGTTTAGTGTTTATCATACGAAAGTACGATTTAGGTCAAGTTTTGTAGTGTTAAGCAACTGTTTTTTTATATTATCGAAGCAAACTGTCTGCAAACAACCATCGAAAATGTTCTAAGTGCGGAAGAACTCGCTCTGAAGACTTAACTGTGACGTATCACAGGTTCCCAAATCCAGGAACAAGCAATGCCACCAAGTAAGTAACTACCTAGTTTGAAATTAATATTGTCTGATTTCTAAATCGTGAAAGCTATGTGACATAATCATTTAATTGCAGGGCACGTGCTTTGGCTAAATATTGTTGGTCGAATGAAAATTGGTCCATTGAATCTTTAATTTCACTGCATAATTCCAGCAAGGTTCTATGTGGAAGACATTTTAGTTCTTCGCAATTTTATGATAATAAAAGACAAAAACTCAGTAAATTTGCTGTTCCATATGCAAGACAATTTGATGAAGTATTGAATGAACGGGAAAATGTATCTAATGTGGTATGTATAATCTAAAATTTTAAATCAGAAAAAGTAAACTTTAAAAAACCATAACGATTTTAACTTGACCTTGACAGTTTTATCAAATTAACTATTTAAATTATTATTTTTAATTTTTTGCATTCATAATGCTGTGGCAGCTGCATCTGATACATAAATAAATAATTATATTAATATGTAATTAATAATATTGTATAATTACTTTAATAAGCATAAAACATTATTTTTATAGAAAAGCAAAAAGTAAGCATTAATATATAAGTAAACATAATATTATATAACTTCATACAAACATTTATAAATACTAAAATGAATAACACTAATTATTATATAATTTATATAACGTTTAATAAGCCCTTAAATCAAAATATGTAATATTAGCTATGATACTTACTCAAAATTACTTTGTAATAGAAAACTTTAAATATTGTTAAAACTTGGAATAATGATCTCAAGTTACTACATTTTGTTTCGAGCATCCCGGCAATAACCAGTTCTATTGTTCTCCGAAACAGCGATAACGGCTCGAGCGCACCGCCACCTGCGGCGCGCGCGCCGTCAGTGCTTTGCTAGACGTTGTCGAGGTGATACTGTACTAAGTCACTTAGCGCTTCCCGCCATTTCTATTTTTAGCTTTGCATATCTCAAGCTTGTGCATACCTAGTTTTAGTGCTTACGCTAATGTATGTTTGTATGGAATGATTTACGTGTAAATAAACCGTAAGTAATTGGAGTCAGTGTTGTTATTGAAGTGGAACCGTGATACAACATAAATAGTTACCCACGATAACTATTCCTGCAATTGGATACCCCTTCAATGCTATTTAATTTTACTTGTTTATATATCAGCCAACCTTGCATGAGCGGCTTTTAGTGATTATTGACGCATGATAAAGAGCTTATATCTTGCTAACACCTTAGTGGAGTAAGCAAGACAGCATGATATCATATCGCGTGATATAATGATGGTCATGCTAGGCAGGCAGACAAATATACCAAAAAAAAATTTGAACACCTACAACAAGCTCGCTTTGATTTAAATTCGATTCGATTCACTATTATTTCTATTAGTGTTTTAATATCTTGGTATGTTTTAAAACCAAAAGTATAATTTACTAGCACATAGTAATTGTAAAAGGTTATATAGGTATTTCTCTAAAGAAGAGAATCTTGAATTTATAAAATTTCTCTGACCAAATCTTTAATATAATGTATTTTATTAAAGATTTGGTCAGAGAAAGATTAATTGATTCATTGTAAGCCTAATTTAAAAAAATAATTTTCAGAATGAGCTGCTAACTTGTGCTGGAAGAAAGCAACCCACAAGAGTACCATTGTCATCAATAGAAAATATTGATCCTTCTATTCAACACACACAACAACCTTCTACAAGTGGAATATTAAATACCCAACAAACTTCTATGAATAGTGTAGATGAATTGCCATGTAGCAAACAGGTAGATAAATAGACTATTATTTTTCAGAATGTATTGTTTTTGAGATTAGTACTATCAAAAATGTGTTGGTAGACTACTATATAATGGCAAACGAGTTTTGATTTCTGATGAAAGGTTTTTATTTTGTTTCTAGAATGAACAAGTTTTGCCATTACAAACTAAATCACCATCTGCATCAAAAAGACGCAAGGGTATTTTAAAGTCATATTAAAATCTCAAGAAATGTCCCCCAGAGAATTAAAACTTTATAAAATTTGCAAAAACAAGTTAAGACAAATAGCTCGGCTAAGAAAAATAATTAAAAAGAAAAAGAATGCTGTTAAAACTCTAAGTGAAGATGAAAATATTCAAAAGCTTTGTGACATTAAAATTAGCAATTCATTTCTGGTCTTATTGCAAAGCCAATTGAAGAATTGCCCGAAAAAACCAAAGGGCCAAGGGCAATCTACACTAAAAAATAATGGCCCTAGTGATTTTAAACTTTATTATTAACTTTTAAACTTTTAACTGCCTCTGTGGTCTAGTGGTACAACCACCGGTATCAGACCCAGGGGTCCCGGGTTCGATTCCCAGCAGGGGTACATATTGTAATCGGTTTGGTTGGTGGTAGGACTTGTTGTAAGTCCGCCTGGCTAGCTACCACCATCTTATCTAAGTCTGACGCCATAACAATGTTTTCAGCATTGTTGTGTTCCGGCAGTTATACATTTATGCTATAAGGACATAAGAAACATAAATTGTTTTTGTAACTACCTCTGTAACCTTTGTGAAGAGTGAAATAAAGATATTTATTTATTTATTTATTTATTTATTTATTTAGTTAGAGATAAGATAGCCAGTTCCTCAGTGATTGAGGATTCCGTGGGAGGCTCGCTTCCATCTTCAGCCTTATCGATACTTAATATCAGGTATGATGAAGGCTAAGAGTCTCCCCGTCGGTCATAAAAAATAAAAAAAAATAAAACAGAGTTCCCCTAAAACCAGGGATCAACAAACATATCTTTGAGTCATTGAAACAAATGAGTATAAAACAATTAAAAGAAGACAATGAAGAATATAATATATGTATATTATCCTTTGATGAAATGTCAATAAGAAAGCATTTTGCATATGACCCTAAGGGCGCGGTTAGACGACGCGAAAAATTTCTTGCGGCCGCCTGCGCGGTGACCGCGTACTAACTGTTCAATCATAGCAAAATTATGTTTTATTAACTAGGACATAACGTTGAAATTCTTTGTGAGTAACTAACTGCGCGGTGGCAGCGCGGCGACCGCGCGGCGTCCGCGTCTCGATCACACGGCGGCCGCGCGGCCGCCTCGCTCCAATCACTCTAATGTTCTCGATGTACGCCCCGCGCCCGCGTCCCCGCATTCTCCTTTCCTTCGTCAGTCACTTTACAAACTTGCGCGTGAGACGTCGTGACATCGTAAAGATGGATGAACTGAGTATCAATCCTGAGACATTGATCTCTTTAGTGGAAGAAAGAAATATCCTTTGGGACAAAACAAGCGAATCTTATAAGGATAAACGTCAGACACTAAAAGCCTGGCATGACATATGTACAATTATAAAAGAAGATTTCAATGACCTACCAAATGCCGAAAAAAATACATATGGTAAGTGTTCCATCTTTTATTTGGTAATTAAACTATTTATTAATATTAGGTTAGATATATATTTGACACAAATTTATTATTTACGACTAAGCTCAGTGACATGAAAGTATATTTCGCTCGTTTATTGCAAGAACGCCATGAAGTCAAAATTAGTTTCTACAGGGTTATTTATCTATTTCATAAATAAACAATTAAAGTTTGTCGCAATTATCGTAATTCGTAAATCGCAAAAAATATTTTTTGAGTTAAGTTTAAAATTGCTCTCACGTAAAAAATCCTTTTAACCTGTGACACTCTTGCAATAAACGAGCGATTTGATAATTTTGAGTATCTATATATATTTGTTTTGCCATGGTACACTGCCCTGAGGAGAAACAAAATATTCTGCAAAATTTTGACGAACATTATCTGCTATTAAAGGATCTGCATATTCTGATCGTGACAGTGCCTGTAGTTCAAGGCCTGAATCGACAATTAAATTACCTGTGCCCTGCTCTTTATGTATGAAGTTTTGTAATAAACAACAGGTTTTTACCATGTCGACTGTGAGATCCAAAGATACATTTGAAGGCCGATGGAGGATCCTCCATTTATTGGCCATTATGCCAAAAGCGCATTCCACATAACGTCTTGCTCTAGTAAGACGATAATTAAATATTGACTTTGTTTCATTGAGTTCTCGACCACTAAATGGTCTAAGTACGTTTTTGTGCAACGCGAACGCTTCATCCGCAACAAATACGTACGGTAGTTGAAAATTAGTCTCGGGAATCAGAGCAGGCTGTGGTAAGTTAAGTGTATTGTTCAGTAGACTCTTCCAAAAGACAGTTTCTTTAAAAACATTTGAATCGCAGTCCTTGCCATATGCACCAACATCTATAAATATAAAATTATAATTGGTGTCAACGACTGCCATTAATACAATAGAAAAAAAGTGTTTGTAATTTAAGAACATCGATCCAGATTTTGTAGGTTTAATTATTCTGATATGCTTCCCATCCACAGCACCTAGGCAGTGGGGAAAATTTGCAATAACAGCAAAGTCTTCAGCAATATTCAGCCATTCACTTTCTGATGGTATTTTCATATATATGTTTACTAGCTCTGACCATATACAGTTACACACTTCTTTAATGATAAAGGATAATGTCGTTTTTCCAATTCTAAATGCGTATCTTAAATCTGCAAGCGTGTGACCTGTTGCCAAGTACCTGTAAATATATAAAAAAATCTTAAGCAATTAATTATAAAAATACTATAATTTTTAATTCACCTGTTTCCTCATAATGGGACATTAAGAGGAATCAGGCGAATTAAAAATAACCCCGTGTAATACTATATTAATATTTTAATGTGAATATTATTTTTCAATTTCAGGTAAAAAAGTCATTCAGAAATGGAAAAATATGCGAGATGGGTGGATGAAATGCGAAAAGAAGTTGAGGGAAAACAAATCTGGATCTGCAACAAAAAATGTTCATAAGTACCCATACTACGATAATATGTTGTTTTTAAATAAAATATACAACCCCCGCGAAACTAATTCAAATTTACATAAGAATTCTGAGCCAGCAAAAAGTAAATCAAATTCGAGAAATAAAGAATTGAGAGATGCGGATGCAAGATTCATTAAATTTATGGACTCTTTCGAAAAAGAAGATGAGAGCCGTATGATGTCGTTTTTTAAAGGGATTTTACCAACTGTTGAACGCTTCAATGATGAAGATACTGTTGAGTTTCAGTACCAGGTGATGTCTATTGTAAGAAATATAAAAGCTAAAAACCAACAGCTCCAGAATGCTGGTTCGAAAAGGCCTTATTTTACTCCACCACCCGAGACTGTGTATCGTCGAGAAGGCGAAAATCTATCATACGAAAGCACCTATCAGTATGGTTATTCTACTGCTGCTGGATCTGGACGTCCGGCAACGCAACAATCATCTTATTCCGAAGGGTCAGAATCTTACGTAGGTGGAGAGCCAAATAATTCATCGCAATACAATTTCGCCAGTCCATCCAATTCAAGTATTGACGAGTTAGATTTTACAAATTTATAGACTGCCTTACAAATTTATACATATGCTTGTAATTTAATCACTTGACCAAATAATTGTTATTCATTTATTATTGTAATTAATTTATTTAATAAATACCAATCACTTGACCAAATAATTGTTATTTTTTATTTACTTACCGCAATGTCACTGCCAATCTTTCTGTGGGGGTAATGCTGTCTCGCATATTAGTGTTCTGGTGCTTCAATTTATCATGTATGAAGTTAAGTAGTTTATCAAATGTTTTAATATCCATTCGGAAATAATCTGCGAATTCTTTTTCATCTTCTCGCAGTTGGTTATATAACGTATGAAATTCACCAAACTCTTCTCGCCGTGCTAAAATAGGATGAATCCAAAATCTTCTACATCTCTTTTTTTCCTCTTTTTTGCATTGTCGGTACAAGTAATATGCAATCACAATTTTCTTCTTCTTAGTCCAATAGTCCATAACGAACACGTGTGAATTTTAAGAAAGACCAAGACCAACTGGAAATGAATCCATAAGATCCGCCGGGCGGCCACCAGACGGCGACCGCGCGGCCGCCGCGTAGTCGCCGCGCAATCGCCGCGCGGCCGCTACGGTGTGACATCCCGTGTCATATAAACGCGCCCTAAAAGTGATCAAGTAAAAGGATTTCAAGATCTTGGCAACTATGGCAGGGAGAATATAACTGCCACCAAAGCACTTGTGTTTATGCTTTCGGGTATAAGGAAAAAATGGAAGCAGCCAACTGCTTATTACCTATCACATTCCTTGAAAGCAGATAGGATGGCTGTAATTTTAAAAGAGGTAATAAATTAGTTTATTTGAAATATGCATATTTAGCATTTTCATTAATTATAATATTAATAAAATGCACTAGAGAAACTGGACCTTGCTTCGGCTGGAGACTATAAATGGATTCTTAATTTGTTTCTGAGTAACAGTAAGAAATTACTCTTATTTATAAAATAGAATAATTTGTTTAAATTATATTTTAATTCTTTTCAGATACTGACAGAATGTTTCAATGCAAACATTAATGTTGTTGCAACTGTCTGCGACATGTCAACAGTAAATGTTAAAGTTTTAAAATTATTAGGTGCCACTACTACACAACCATTTTTAAAACATAATGATAAAGAAGTGGTTGCTGTTTTTATATCCTCCACGTCTGCTTAAATGCACCAGAAATCTTTTTATAAAACATAATGTTCAGTGTAAATCTGTCTGAACTCCAGTCTGTTGGAGAAAATGAAAAAGGTACAAATAAATACTTTATATTAGGTAATTAGCTAGTACTAGTTGACAGTTACATATTTATCTTCCAAAATGTGACTACATATGGCTAAGATTTGCCAAGTAATATTTTGAAACTGAGAAGTCCGTGGCGTAGTGGTCAGCGCGCTCAGCCTGAAGTTAACTTCAACTTTCGCAATGGTTGGTCCCCAAAACATTAAAGCCTTTTATAATTCGGATAAAAATAATTCAAACTTTGTTTTTGCTCCTGCACTGTCAGAGCAGCATGTGAACCCTAATATCAAACAGAAAATGAAGGTGAAACTTGCTGCGCAAGTATTTAGCCACTCCGTTTCAGCTGGTATCTTAGCCAAAATTGCAACAAGTGAGTAAAAAGTATTTATTTATTAAACATAATTAAACGGGTTTAACCCAAGTATTATAGATTACTAACTTTCCGCCCGTGGCTCTGCCGCTTTGCTTTTTTAAAAAGAACCTCCAAAGACTTAGATGTAATTCAATTGAAACCTTTCCAATTTAATTTTAAACTGTTCAACGTTATGTGTAGATTTATTAATGATAAGGCGAGGATCGCGGAAACAATTGGAAAATATATCATATTATAAAGGTGTACGTCTCAGTATAACAAAATAGGTCATTTTGAAAATGAAGAGTACCTTTTATAAAATTTAAACTTATTTAAGTATGAAGTATCCCTTACCTATTCATAGACAATTATTTTCGTATATTTTTTATTATAGCTGAAACCAAGTATAATGCAACTGCAAGTAATAAGATATTAAGATATTCGAATTACGCTTAGATGGATGTTTGATTGAAATTTTATTTTCATGTAGTAAAGTATCACTAATAGAATATTGAATGTCCGGAATCGCTAGATAAAAAACTGTAACATAACATGATTTGCAAGTAATCCATTTAAAATACCCTATTTTCGGTAATCCTAGCCTTAACCATAAGAATTATTCTTATGCCATAACATCAAACTTATGATATCTTATGAATGAGCCATTTTGTGTAAAATAAGAAAAGTGTAAATTATGTTAATAAAAATTCCGTACAATAAGTAAGAATTGTTTTATTTATTAAATAAAACATTATCCTTGTTTTATGTGATTTTAATCCATTAAACGCGATTGTTAGTGTTTCTTTCCTCTTGGTTTCGTAGAGTTTAGACGTAAACGGCTCCTCCGTGCTAGTGTGAAGACTCCGCTTTCAATTATTTCGTGCATGTGAAGTGCATTGAGACAGGACCAGGGTCCGATATCTTCCTACGAAAAGTTTGGCTCATAATATTGCACACATACAATACATCTTACATGTGAGTGTTGCCCAAGTATACCATATCAAAAAAAACATCCTTAATTTTAAATACGATTCTAAACTGGTCACACTTCCGCCATGGTTGTTTACTGTGTTGATCGAGTCGAGGTTTCTCTCCACATTTTGTTTGTTGTATTATTTTGCAAATTATTTTGCCCGGCATGCGGGCTTGCACAGGAGGACATCGAGCTGCTGCCGCAGCCCTCCCCGTCGCCGTCTGGGGTGGAGGGTGTCTCATCACCAAATGGGTACAAAGATTTTTTTAACTTCATCATACTTACCCTCTCCCCAGCCGACGATTCGGGAAGGGGTTCCACCACTCCAGATCACCTGCAGCTGACGTCCTCGGGCGAATCATCATCTGCTGCAGCTCCCCAGTGCGACATGCCGACGACGACGCATCACCCACCATCACACCCCTGTACACTTACCATTCCCTCCCCGGTAACGCCTCGCGGCGGCCGGCGGGTGGCTGCTACGGCGGTGCGCGGCGCCGGAGGCAAGGGATCGTCCCCCTTGCCTGCCGGTGCTCCGTCCCGCGGCTGCGGCCCGCCGGACGCGGCGGTTGGAGCGACCGGCGCGACTAAAGGTACCATGGGTGCCCTCCGACCCCGGCCCCCGCGCGCTCGTACCACTCGTACCACAAGAAGACCACCGAAGGCCCCGCCCCTTCCTCCGCCGCCCCCGCTTACCCCCGCCAGACGGACTACCACAGGCGCAACAAGTTCCGGGGCGGGGGCGGCCGAGAACGCTGGATCCGGTGCGGGCGGGGGCCGGGGGTGGTGGGGTCGCCCCAGGGCAATGGCGCGCAAGCAATGCGTCCTATGTGGCGCTGACATCAAGGGGGGGCACGTTTCACGGTATTACAAGAGGCGGCACAGCGAGTACCCCTACGACCTGAGACACCCCGAATATCCGCTCCCATATTATTACAATACGGAGACGCTACTTGACAGATGTCCGGCCACGCTGATTCCCGACCTCCGGACCATTCGGGGTGTCTCAGGGCTCACTTCAGAGTTCCTAGGATTCACACTGCACTAGCCCTCCTCTCGCCACATGTGTCACTACCTCCCTGCCTTCCGCTTCCCGCACATACCCCAGCCGACCAACAAAGGCACATTGTTGTAAATATATGTATAAATTGTTAATTATGAATAATTTGATTGTTGCCGTTTAATAAATAAATAAATGTATAAATAAAGATAAATATAAGTAAATGAACACGCTTTTGACCATTATATAAAATATATTGTATTGATTGATGTAACTTGATGATTGTAAAGTGTTTACCATTCCCTCCCCGGTAACGCCTCGCGGCGGCTGGCGGGTGGCGGCTACGGCGGTGCGCGGCGCCGGAGGCACGGGATCGTCCCCCTTGCCTACCGGTGCTCCGTCTCGCGGCTGCGGCGTGGGCGCGCTCCCGGCCCCGGACGCGGACATCCGCTCTCGGATGTTGTCCTGAAATACCAGCTGATTGGGTAAAATCATTGAAGCAGCAAGAAAATACCCGACCCCATTCAAAGTGGTTTCTGCTACTCAAGATCTCTTTTTTAATATGAAAGATGCAATGACTCCTTACTTCCTTAAGGTTCCAAGACCTGCACTCAGATTGCGACAAGTACGTATTATCATAACTAATGAAAAATACCAGCACATAAAAGTAAAAGAAACATTTTCAGGACCATCTATTCGCAGTGAAATTCGCAGAAAAGTAAGCAGAGCAACAATGAAATAACGAAAACTTACGAGTTTGACATACATGAGATTTTTTTTAATTAAATTTGACAAAATGTATCACGAACTGTATCACGAAATGCCTTGATTTGACTTTTTGTATTTAAATGTTATCAAGGAAATAAATGGCTCTAATAAATATCACATTAAAACAAAAAAATATGCAAGCGCAAGTCATAACTTGTTTATGCATAAAGAGTGATTTGCCAAAATAAAGGTGACGGGGACCATTGTTTTTGTGACTGCGGCAAAGTCACGCTCAACAGCCCAGGCTATCATAACACGTTTCTGAGGTGGCCAAAACAATACACATATTGAAACTTTACAATTCTTTCCTTCTTGTAGGAGACGGGCGTGTTGCCTCTGGTCGCAATGGAGAACGAATCAGCAATTAAATTAATAAAATTGTACGAGTGTTACCGTGTTCTCTGGGATCCGTTAAATAAAACGTATTATGACAAAAATGTAAAACAGGATGCGTGGAACGATATTAGGTCCAAATATCGATTCCAGTGAACGCTGTCAAAAAGAACATTACCAGTCTCACAGGGTCATACCGAAGAGAAAAATCACGACACAAAAATAGCCTTACCACGGGATCAGGTAAATAAACATTTTACTTTATTTACACACCTACATAATAACCGGTTCTTTTAAGTATACTTTCACTTTTAGAAGTTCTAGTAAATATACACTCATTTTTCAATTGAAAGTCGCTCATATTAATAGCTCCTAACATTAATTTAATAGTTGGTACTTACTACATTACCATTTATGAAAATTAAAAGAACAATAGTTACAATCCGTGCTACCTGCAATTCCTTTAAGGAAAGAAAAGGGGTCGAAAGCTAGAAGATCTTGTAACAATGCAATTAAAAAAACAACTTGGTGATATCTCTCACTGTGGCTTATTCATTTGTCAAGAGCATACATTGTTAGCTGCATCACCTGATGGGATTTTTAAATGGCGATACTATTACAGAAATAAAGTGTCTAATTAATAAAAAAACATTAAAAAATTATGTTTCAGACAATCAAATCATGTTCAATGAACTTGTTGTCTCAGAGCAGATTTCTGTCGAATGTACAACCCTTGAAGTTGTCCAGGAGTATGTCTACCTTGGGCAAACAGTGCAGTTGGGTAGAGACAACTTCGAGCGAGAAATCACCAGAAGGTTGGGCAGCATTTTGGGAAGCTGCGCCTATCTTTTCGTCACCACTACCACAATGCCTAAAGAGCAGGGTCTTTGATCAATGCGTCCTAAGAGTCATGACCTACGGAGTCGAAACGTGGAGCATGACGGTGAAACTGGCCCACAGATTACACGTAGCTCAGCAAGCTATGGAAAAGTCGATGTTGGGGATCTCGTTAAGGGATAAAATCCGAAATGAGGTCATCCGGCAGAAAACCAAAGTGACGGACATTGTCCGTCAATGTAGGAAGCTGAAGTGAGAATGGGCTGGTCACATCAGCCGTAGAACCAAGATGAGCGTTGGAGCAGACTGGTTCTCGAATGGAGACCACGTCTCTGTAAACGTAGTGTAGGACGTCCCTGCTAAATGGACCGACGACCTGAGAAACGTTGCGGGTAGTAGCTGGATGAAAAAGGCGGGAGATCGTGTCTTGTGGCGCACCTTGGGGGAGGCTTACGACCAGCAGTGGACTGCTATAGGCTGAATGATGACGATGAATCAAATCACTGCCAAGTATTTTGCACAAGTGCGATTGCAGGTGCATGACTCATGTTTCGATTACCTGTTTGGCGCAGGGGTACTAAGCTCGCTTTCTGCGCCAGAGGTCCCGGGTTCGATCCCCGGACAAGACAAATACTTGTGTGCATGAACATGTCTATTTGTCTTGGTCTGCGTGTTTAATATGTATATTATGTATGTATTAAAAAAAACGTATATAAGTAATTTTATCCGTTATCTAGTACCTAACCATAACACAAGTTCTTAATGAAACTTAACGTGGGCTAGATAATTGGTGTGTTTGTATACAATTATTTATTTATTTAATTAAAAAAGTGTTTGTTCTGTGTGGCATCATAGGAGTTCGAAAATAATAATCAGGTTAATATAGTTCCCGTCAGTTAAAATCCTGAATATATAAAATAATTAATACCAGAATTACTACGGCTTTTTGGAAAAAATATTAAGACCCACTATTGTATACTAGTAACAAATAAAACAATTTATTCTTAACAAATTACGTATTTTTAATTATACCACCTTGTAGGTTGATCAATTAGCATGCAATTATAACACAGTCAACTAAATGTTTCAACAATAGAATGAGGTTTTAACATAGCAAATTCTCCAAAACGTCTTATTACTCTCTCAATATGTATTCTTAAACGACGACCTGTTTGGCGCAAGGCTACTAAACCCGCCTTCTACGCCAGAGGTCCCGGGTTCGATCCCCAGACAAGACAAATATTTGTGTGCATGAACATGTCCATTTGAAACATTGTGATTTATTTTAAGGTCGCGGGTTCGATTCCCGTCCGAGAATTCACTAGTAACATTTATGAAAAACTAATTTTATTATCTGGATAAAGGTGTTAAGGGCTGTTGTAACATATTATGACCTTTTCCATTTTATTGTTTCAATGCTCTCTTAATATGAAATGCAATAAATTCAATTTATTTAACATTGTGTTATTAAAATAATTATAAGTGATAAAAAGTGCTCTCCGCGTGCTGACCGTCGCAAAAGGAATGTTTCCTCTCTGTAAAATTTTCCATCATCAATATTAAGGGTACTTTTCCTACAACCACGGTCTTAAGGTGTATATTGCTTAATTTATCTAATGCTTCATGCGATAGTGTAAAGTTGATAACACGTCTGCATGAAGGAGGGCCTTTAATTGAATGCAGTTAAATTACCAACTAATATCAGATCTATACACATGGCCACTGATCAAGCTTCCCAAAACCAGTATAAACAGGACTCGCGCCGCGCGTTGTTTATTATCTTAAACGGAACTCGCTTGGGCCTCACCGGGTGGTGAGGCCCGAGCGAGTTCCGTTTATACTGGTTTTGGGTAACTTGATCCGAGGCCGTCTTTTGCCAACTACTGGTTATGTTTTATTATTTCAGACAAGAAAATACAACAACGCTGGAGAAACACTTACCAGAAAGACAAGATGTCTGAAAAAAATCTGCCATCCGGCTCTGGGAGTAAGAAGAAGTAGAGAAGTAGAAATATTCCAAATACTATAGAAACTCTACCGAGTTAATACGTACAGCTTCGGCAGAATTCGGGCAAGGAGCGACACTAGCGCACCTAGCGGCTTGAGGTGAACGATTTGTTTTGAATGTTTGTCATGTGGTATATTTACGTTTGTGTTCCATTCATTCCAGTTCCAGTTATTAAAGTTTTAATATTCAGTAGAATTATAAAAGAAAAGAAAAGAATTATAAATTTCAAAAAGATTCGAAGTCGTTTTTCAGAATGCCTAAAGATATAGAGAGGTTAGTTTTATGTTTGTATTTTTGTTTTTGAAGACTTATTGTGTATTTTGTTTTCAATAAATCGATATGTAAGTTTCAGATTGAAAAAAATGATCGTAGCCTGCAAACGAAGCGATTTAGATTCGTTAATAAAAGTGAAAGATGCCGACTATTTTAATAAGAACTATGTTATTTGTTCAGATCATTTTGATATAGAATGCTTCAGAAATAAGGATTTGTAAAGTCAGGGGTGAGTTTTCTAATGCTGGAATATGTGATTGTCTTATCTTATAATATGTTTCGGCCTAAATTTTAACACCTAATTTCTTTTTCAGACTACTACCAAATTCAATACCAACTTTGAATTTGTATAATGTTAGACAACCCCTAAAAAGAAAGAGTCGGTGTGAAAATAGTATTGTGGAATGTGCAACAAGGTACCTACCTAATATTTACCATCTTCATTCAGCTACATTTTACTGTAAAACAATAATAATATTTGTTTGTTGTAGTTCAAAAAAAAATGAAATTAAATCCTGAGATAGAGAAGGAAAATGAAGCCCCCATTCTGCCCAGTGTTAGCAGCCTACAAGAGGAAAATTCTAAATTGCACCAAATCATTTAGGATTATAAAAAGAACCTAAATAATAAGTGTAGTCTCTTGTCGAAGTATAAGAAAAAATGCTTGATTTTGAAGCAAAAGTTGATGCAATCTAAAAGTCCTAATCCTGTTACCCAGTCTGGTAAGATGACTAAAGTTTGTGAACAATTTATAAGATCCCAAGGAAAATTAAGTAATACACATAAATTAGGGAGACGGTATGAAACATCTGATAAAGAGCTTGCATTAGCTCTTTATTACTGTTCGACAATATCGTATACATTATTACAAAAGTATTTCTGTTTGCCAAGAGTTCGTTGAATAATTTGCATGTGAGCTGTACTTTAAACAGTACAGTTTTACAGTGATTAAAAATTAAGGCAGAGAAATTAAGTAAAGAAAAAGTACATCTTTTGTTTTGGCGCGCACTGTTCATTGAAATAAAACAACTTTTACGGATATCAAACGCGCTATATTTCCACGAACTAAGTTGTAATTGTCCGTGTTTTTAGGTTTTTTAGGGGTTTTTTGATTTTCCCGACGTTTCGGCACCTTTACAGCTGCCGTGACCACGGCCTAAAAAACCTAAAAATACGGACAATTACAACTTAGTTCGTGGAAATATAGCGCGTTTGATATCCGTAAAAGTTGTTTTATTTCAAAGAAAAAGTAGTATCATTAGCCCTTAATCAAATACTGGGAAATAATAACCCACTTGTTCCGTTCAAACATAATCCGATTTATTTTATCATTCGTAACACCAAGCAATGTCAACCATAGACAAATACAATCATGGTAGTTTTTCTCAGATCATAAATGGCAACACTTTTCTAAAATTCTATAATTGTCATCTTACGTCAATGTCAAAGTCAGTAGTGGTGTTTTTTTTATGAAATATTCCGGTATAATTCAAAGTTGAGGTGAAAATTTTGTGAAAAAAATCTGGCAAGTGCATAGAGGCAATACCATTGTCTACCAGACTTATTTTCTCACCGTTTTAATTGAAAAGGGCCCTAATAAACGTAACAATTCTTGGAATTTTCGTGTCTCAAAAAAGTGGGAAATTATTTCCCAATGTTTGTTCCTGCAGTAAAAAAGAATATAGATACTAGTTACTGCCCGCGCCTTTGCCCGCGTAAAAGTCGTTTACAGTTATAATTTGATTTGTCCACAGAAACTACTTGCAGCTTGCAAATGCAAACTATCGCATTTACTATAATTCTACGACAGACCATCGGACAACATTTGTTTATTTTTGTTGTATCTTATTTCCTTCAACTTTTTAATACTTATTTACAGAAATGGATAAGAAAAAAAGATAACTACTGACAGAGAAAAGTCTAATCGTAATAGTTGAGAACATGAGTGACTTATCTGATTTATCCGACTACGATTCTGAAGAAGATCCTTGTTATGAAAATAGCATCCATTCTCCCTCTTCGAGCATCTTAAATCAACCAGATGATTGCCTAATAGAACGTCGTCTTGAACAATTTTTTGGCTTCGAAGATAATTTAGATGAGCATACTGTAGAAGTCTAGCCAATGCATGCAGCACATACAGATTTATTGTCAGTTTTAGATGACCAACCTACAACGGCAACAAAAAACATAGTCAGCAATGCTAATTCAATAAATTCTCTTTCTGAGCAAAATACTTCTAATAATCCACTTCAGGTTCAAGAACTATACACTCAGAAACCAGATAGTAGATATTCCGTAGAACATACAATAGATATTCCAGAAACAATTTCTTCTAACAATCCAGCTCCTGAGCAAGCAGTGAGCATTCAAAAATCAGATAACATTTTTTTGGAAGATTTTGATATAAACGACATATTAGAAAATTACCAGCAAGAGCCTCAACTTGGAAGATAATAGTACCTATGATGTTCCAATTTTGAACACTTGCTGTTTTTGAAAGATTTTTCCTGATAAATTAATTCTAATTATAACGGAACAAACCAACAGATATGCGTGTCAAAAAAAAAAATTACTAATTGGAAACCAGTCACAGAATAAGATATCAGAACATATCTAGGAATAAATATTAAACAAGAAAATATACTAGAAAAAAGCAACTAGTCTCATGTCGCCCTGACGGGATTCGAACCCGCATCCTTGGGAGTCCGGCCCAATGCACTAACCAATTATGCTACAGAGACATTAAACACATAAAAATAGCATTGTAAAATGCAAAATTAAAAAGTTATAAATATCTAGGAATTTTGATCATGATTTTGGTCTTCAGATCCTTTTTATTATAACAAAGAAATTGCGGGTGTTTTTCCAATAGTCAGATTTAAAAAAAATACTGAAAATTTGCACTGTAACAAATAATGAAACGGAACCACTAAGAGGTTCCACAGACTACGACAAATTATACAAAGTTAGGCAACTTATTACAGAATTAAATAAGGTATATCAGAGTGAAGCATGTAATTCAGCTATACAATCAATCGATGAATGCATGGTAAAATTTAAAGGAAGAAGCTCTTTCTGACAATACATGCCCAAGAAACCTATAAAAAGGGGCTTCAAAATTTGGGTGAGATGTGACGCAAAAACAGGGTTCTTGTATCAATTTGAAATTTACACAGGTAAAGGCGACAGTACTGAAAACGAGGGACTGGGCTACAATGTCGTAATGAGACTCTGTAACAATGTGCCATCAAATACGTTGGTTGCTTTAGATAATTTTTTTTACTAATGGAAGACATTTTTGACAAAAACATTTATGCAGTAGGAACAGTGAGAAGCAACAGAAAAGATCTTCCCGATGTTCTAAAAAATAAAAAGCAACCAAAAGCAATGAAATTAGCAAAACATGAATTTGTAAGAGTTACAGCAGAGCCAATAACTGCCATTAAGTGGATGGATACTAAAGAAGTAACAGTGCTTTCAACGGCACATCAACCGCGGGACGTAATGATCATCAAAAGGACCCAAAAAGATGGCTCGAGAAAAGAAGTTCTTTGTCCAAAGGCTATTGCGTCATATATTCTTAGCATGGGCGGGGTATATTTATTTGATCACATTAGATCGTCATATCCATATTGGAGTTCCAGAAGAAATACGATTATTAAACGTAGGTATACATTTGCCAGAAGAAATTAGTACGTACATGAGATGCAAATTTTGTAGTCTTAAAAAGAAAGAGCACAGAACTAAATACAATGCACCACTTGCAAAGTATCTCTGTGTGCTAAGACGTGCTTCAAAAATTATCATACTGCTGTTCCAGGTCAAGAATCAAACTCAAACTGAACTAAATTTATTACTTTAATGTAAGATTAAAAAGTGAGTTTTTTTATACTAAAACATTACATTGTATGAGAGTGAGATTTTTGATATTAAAACATTGTGATAAATATCCTTTTTGTTACTTGCCCCATCACGGAGTGCTGAAACAAGATTCCAAAACAACGAAGTTACGAGTTGTTTTTAATGCGTCACAGAGAACTGATACAGGATACAGCTTAAATGATTTAATGGAGTGTGCTCCAAAGCTTCATCAGGATATATTAGTGTTATTAATCGGCTGGAGAATGTATAAGTATGTGTTATCAGCGGATTGTGAAAAAAATTACCGTATGATACTCATTAATGAACAAGATCAACAACTTCAAAAAATTATATAGAAGGATGCATCGGGGAAAATAAAAAGAGTATCAATTGTGCACTGTGACGTATGGTACGAAGGCAGCTCCATACTTAGCATTAAGAACCTTAAAACAACTTGCAATTGACGACGCACACAAATATCCGTTGGCCAGTAACGTCATAGCCAACCAAATTTATGTCGATGACGTATTAACAGGCAGTAATACGATACCACAAGCACAAGCTATACAACAACAATTGATTGTGATGTTACAAGGCGCCGGCCTTACCCTCAGTAAATGGGCAAGCAACGAACCATCCCTGGTTGACAGTTTATCAGCATCTGAACTTAGTAAAACAACAATGCATTTTACAAATGAGGGAAGCACGAAAGCGCTTGGACTGCAATGGGATCCGAAATATCACACCTTCAAGTTTACAAACAAAATAGAGATTAATTACACTGACAAGCTGATAAAACGAACATTATTATCTGACATTTCAAAGATTTTTGCCCCGTTAGGATGGTTAACACCCTTAACTGTCAAAGCAAAATTATTATTTCAAAAGGTATGGCTGTCTAAGTGTGACTAAGAAGATATCTTAACTGACGATATTCGAGACGAATGGATACGAATTGCAACTGACTTATCAAATATTAATAATTCAGATATACCAAGATGGTTAGGTGACACTACAAAACAGATTCAAATTCATGGATTCTGCGACGTCTCAGAAAAGGCATATGCATGCGCCATTTATATAAGAACATTAAATGACAGAAATCATCCGTTTGTTCGATTAATAACAGCTAAGTCAAGGTTAGCACCTATCACCAAAAAGGTGACGCTGCCACGACTAGAACTATGTGGAGCCGTTTTATTGGCACGTCTTATGAAGAAAGTTTTACAAGCTTTCAAATGGGATACAGTTAACGAACAGACATACACTTGGAAGGATTCTATGATTGTACTATCCTGGATACATGGCGATGCATCGAAATGGAAAACTTTTGTTAGTAATAGAGTTCAAAAAAAACAAGAAGTCATCCCTAAACAACATTGGAACTACGTCAAGTCTAAAGATAACGCTGCTGATTGTGCAACAAGGGGTAACAGCTGTTCTCATTTATAAGAAAACCAGCAGTGGTGGCATGGACCTAAATGTATTGACAACTGTAACGTTGTAAACGTACATATTACTTTAAATAAACATTATTAACCTGTTTTTAGAACTTTCTAAGAAAACAAATGATTAAATAATTAAAATAAAGTAAAAACTGCAAATACAATAAAAAGAACATTTAAACTTAACTAAGCCCTAAAATTACAAACAAATAACTAAAATAAAATATAAACTTATAACTAATCTAACAATACAATCTAAACCTTAATACTAAACCAAACACTTAAAAATTATAACTACATTTAAAATTCCGTTTCTCTAACTGCGAACTACGAATCCGTCAACACATTTTAGCACTCATTCTCCGGCTGTTTTGTTTTCAATAGACGTCACGATTCAAGTAGGTGACATTCGTTCGGAGCGGACACTCCCGATTCCGACGCAGCCGAGCTAACTTGTTGTGCGTCATAACTTTGCCGTTTTTTGAACTTGCATATATTTATTCAATTTGAAACAGTTGCTCGTTTACTTAATTTTACCAAGAAATTAGAACATTCGCTCACTAATAGCGATCGCTAATAAAATATTGTGCGTGAAGTGTTAAACCCCAGACTGGGTAAGTGGTATCTTAATTGTTTTATATTTTAGAATTATAACGTAGAAAGTGTATTACCGAGTTAATTTGCTTAGTAAATATTAAAATTAAATTGGAATAATAATTCGTATTCGTTGTAATCTATCGAATTTGCATAGTCACATCGATTTCATAATTGTCTACCCACATTATTTATGAAAAAAAAAAGTAGTTTTATTTTAACGATTTACATGAATCTCCGTAACCGATTGCGAACACCACGGCACAACAGCTGATTATGGTACTATTCCGGTAGGTTCTGCCGTTGGTGATCGCACTTTATCGAAATATGCAATAAGGGAATAACGCCTCTTGATGGCGCGTTCCAGGGTCCGAGGTCACCGCAAGGGCGTTGACTATTTAAGCAGAACTGTTGAATTCCGAAGCCACACTCTCCGCCCACTCCTGCTGCGCATCCTGTACACGGCCCGGGACCACATCACGGGAAGTACCGGAACGGAACAGAGCCAGGCCAAGACCCTTATAATTCTTTGGGCTTCACCCATTCGACCCGCTTCTTTTACTGCCAGGGTATATTATTTGAAATAAATTATTTTCACTTTATTTCTATCGTTTCTATCTTGCTATCCCCGTAGGAAAAATAGGGTGTAGGGGGTAGAACGCGACACAACTTTGACGAAAAATCTATTACTAAACCGATAATAAGCAATACTGAGTGCGAATTAAATGTAAACAAACATGCCTCATCCAGTCGGAACCGTCGTCTATTGTTATTGAGTTATTAGACACACATAATCAAATGACTCATATTACACGAGTATTAGCGTGGATTATGCGATTCCGTCGTAATGTAGGTAATGAGGTTAAACAAACGACTAACTATTTGACATCTGACGAACTGCAACAAGCTGAAAATATTTTAATAAAACAAATACAATTACATCATTTTACAGATCATTTTACTAGTCCGGAAAATGTTTGAAATCAAGAAGTAATATGATAGCGTTTTGCGGGTGGGAGGACGATTAAACAATTCGAAATTATGCAACTCAGCGAAAAATTCTATACTTGTGCCACATGATAGTAAATTAACTGATTTATTAATTCTACGAGCTCACCATCAGACACTCCATGGGGGCCCAAAATTGACATTGACTTCCTTACGACAAAAGTATTGGATTATAATAGGATATCGAGCCGTCAAACGTGTTTTACATAACTGCGTAACCTGTCGTCGCTTTGCTGCAAATTTGCGTAGCCAGATCATGGCCGATTTACTCGAGTCCCGGGTAACCATATCTCGTCCTTTTTCTCATACGGGAGTTGATTTTACCGGTCATGTGGAGATTGAAGCTTATAAAGGGCGAGGGATAAAAACCTTAACTGCTTATGTAGCCGTTTTTGTTTGTCTAGTCACAAAAGCGATCCATCTCGAACTTGTAACCGAATAAAGTAGTACCGCATTCCTGGTAGCGTTTAAGCGTTTTTGTGCACGCCGAGGAACACCAAGCGATATGTATAGCGATAATGGTACGAATTTTGTCGGAGCGAATCGCATTTTGTTGCAACAGTACAAAGCCATCGTAGAAACAATACACAATAACTTGATTGGAAACATTGCACAACTCGGAATTAAATGGCATTTTAAGCAGCCGTAAAAGCTCAAGTATTAAGAGAAAAAAAATAAGCTCATCTAAGGTTAAATACCAGAAACTGGCATAGGTGGCCAGTTACTAATAGATCTTGTTGTTTGCGCAGGTATTTGTCTAGTGAGAGGCAAAATGTCGTAAAAACGACAATACGCTAAAGAAGCCATTGACAATGCTCATACATTTATTTAAAATAAAGATGGTTTCATTAGACAAGCTGCCAAAAAATTTGAAGTCCCACGAAGCAGCCTCCAATTTCAAATACAAAACCCGAATATGAAATTTAGGTCTGGGCCTGATCCAGTATTGACAGAGGCTGAAGAAGCAAGTTTATGCGAATTCATTTTTAAATTGTCAAAAAGAGGATTTCCCAGAAAAAAGGAAGACATCCAAAATTGTGTCCAGGATCCTAGACCAAATCCTTTTCGGGATAACAAACCAGGAGAAGTGTGGTTTAAATATTTCCTCAAACGTCACAAATATATCCATACGAGCATCAGAAGGAGTAACTAATGTCAGCGCATGTGTCTCCGAACAAGACATTAGTAAATGGTTTGACGAAATAATGGTATACTTTAAAGAGAATCAACTACTAGATGTGATTAACGGTCCCACACGAGTTTTCAACGCTGATGAACTGTCAATATTTGTCCAAAAATGGGAAAAGTATTAGCAGAGAAGGGTTGCAAAAATATTTACCAAATAGAAAAAGGATCAGCAAAAGAAAATATTACTGTGGGATTGGAACAGAGCGTGAGGTGAATGAGTGAAAAGGAAAGTGAATGAAGAGTGAATGAGGGAGAACGTAAGGAGTGAGCGGGACGGAAGAGAGGACTTGAAAAAATGTGTAAGAAGACGTAAGACGTGGAAAGGTTTTAAAATTTTAAAATAAAAGATTTTCTAAGTTTTTTGTGCATTTTCACTGCCCCATCCCACATATTTTGGGGGCTCGTCCGGGATTACCGTGGGCAGTGAAAATTATTGAGTTTTCGCGAGTTTTGGTGATAAGTACCGGTGGCCGGCACGTGGTGGCACGTGGTCGGTAAGATTTTCCGCAGATTAAGACGAACTACACGGATAATAAGACGAAAATCATTTATATAAGATGAGTAAAGACGCGAAAGAAAGACGAAAAAGCCGACAAGAAGATTATTTCGAAGATACATCGTGCACGCGGGTGGATTACTGCGGGAATAACATGCTGCAATTGACTTCAGAGTTAATAACGAGCTACTCTGGACAGGATTCTACCTATCCCGCCACCCGATGGGTGCAGCAAGTCGAAGATAACACCAAAATATTTGGATGGACTCCGTTACAGCAGTTTTTGGTGGCAAGACGCTCATTGACCGGCACAGCAGCGCTTTGGTTACGGGCGGAGCGACCGTTCAAGACGTGGGACGAGCTAAAAACCGCGTTATTAAGGGAGTTTCCCGACTCCGTCGATATCAAGACAATCCACGAGACTATGAGTGCACGTAAGAAAAAAGATAATGAAAGCTGCATCGATTACATGTTGACAATGAAGGAATTGGGGAAAAGAGGCAAGATGCCAGATTACGTCGCGATCAAATACATAGTCGACGGCATTCGCGATCACGAGTTTAACAAAATCATGCTTTACGGAGTGACAACGTATATCGAGTTGAAAGAAAAATTACGCATTTATGAAACTGTCAAGAATAAACTATTGGAACAACGGCGTCAAACCGAGGTGCGCATTCCGAGACCTAAAGAAGAGAGAAGAAATCGATGTTTTAGCTGTGGAGAAATTGACCATAGATCTGCATATTGCCCACACAAAGAAAAAGGATTGAAGTGTTTCAAGTGTAATAAGTTCGGCCATATTGCAACATCTTGTCCAATGAACGACCAGCGGCGAGGCGGGATGTCGGCGGCGGCGCCCGAGAATCGACGAAGCAGCGACGGTCGGCTACACTCGACAAGCTTCGGCCAAACTCGTTAACGAACGACGACAACAGCAGAGCAGTGACATGACGTTGAAACGTTGTTTGGGCAACTGATGACGACATCGGTAGAACCATCTCACTCACTCAGGGCGAATTCTGCAGTTGGCAGCACTGCATTTGTCAATGGGGGACAACAACTGTCAACATCAATGTCGAATACGGATGAAAAGTATGACAGTGACAGCAATGAACTACAAGATGGCGAGATGCATCATGCAATGCAGATTGAAAACAAAGACAGCGGCAAAAGTTACAAACCGGTGAAAACAATAACAATATGCGGTTTAAGTGTAAAAGCACTAACAGACTCTAGAAGTGACGTGAATATTATTTCGACAAAGTGTTACGAGGATATTGGACAACCGAGTGCAGAAATTGATAACACTATTTGTAATCTATACTTAAGTTCTATAGCATATGAATTAAAGTTATACATTGGATCTACTTGATTAATAATATTATTACTTGGTATACGACATAATTTACCAAACACCAATTCATATGTGTGTATTTAGTTGCTGAATGTACCGTCGTATTATATGAAAAACACCAATATTGCAACCAATCACACCACTGATAAGCCTGATTAGACTGTTTGGATCCGATTACATGTTGCATGTTTACCTTAAAGAAAATAGAATATTAATTTATAATAAAAACAATATTTATAATAAAAAAAATAGTTTTTTAATTTCTATACGTCATCGACATGACGTGTGCACCACACTACAAGTGGAGTAAGGTGTCGTCGCTGGTTAGGCGACGGCGGCTTCCTTGGGAGAGTCCCACATACCCCCGGCATCCTCCTATTGCCGGGGCATGCGTAACGCATTTTCCGGACGTAAAAAAAACTCTACGAATATTTATTTAGTTTAAAAAGGATTTTTCATTAAAATATTTTGTTAGTTAGTTTTCGGAAGTGTGAATAGCAATCCACAGAAATGTCGGTGAGTATTTTTTATTCAAAATATTTTTTTAATTGTTTAATGTAATAATAATATTTATATAACGAGTATATACTTACCACTAATTAAAAGATAATTATGCTATTTTCGACTATTCGATTATTTGAGTTGTTATAATTACTTAATTATTATGCATACGTTGAATGAATACTCCGTCTTCTCGTGCGTAAAAAAGTTATCGCATGGTGGAAAAGTGATAAGAATAGAAATATATGAAGTAGACAATTTTTCTGATAGCGCTGATTCGCTGTGTTAATGTGATGCTGAAATATGCGTTCAACATGTGGTGAAAAATATATACATGGACGAAATTTATAAATCTATTAAGGAACTCATTGTGAAAGTTTCAGATAATGTAAATATTTCATATTAAATACATTATTATAGAATAAACAGTATTTTATTTATTATCCTGTAGTATTCCTATATGACTTGTTGACGCCATCTCACGGGCGTCACGTGAACTTCTCAACCTGAAACTGCCTGCGCCACCGGCCGCGCGGCGCCACTGAGCAGAACGCTCGCGACGGTGCGCCGTGACACAGCTCGCTCTGTATTCGCATTTTAAAATCGAACATTTTCCGCCCCTTTTTTTTATATGTGTACACATCGCGATAACGTCGCGACCTGGTGACCTACGACCCAGTGATACCGGAATACGAATTAGTGGCCCGAACCGATTCCACGCTCGTTTGGTATCCGCGTGCACGCCGCGAATCGCGATCTACCCAAGTGTTGGTTCCGGAGAAGGGTGACCCCTTGGAAATTCATCCCAGGATCATCGTCAGCCCATCAGCTCTTGGAAACTGGAGGCGCCATCAGCTCAAACCCAATCCGTCCGGTGAGTCCATTTTATTCTCATCCCCTCTCATATTCCCAATTTGCCCACAGGGGTCCACGCCCCTCTCAGCCCACGTTGAATGCGCTTGCACCCAGCGAGCACATTTTCTGGTCCTTCGTAGCCTTTGTAACCCCCTTTTTGGACAATAGTCCACTAATATTAAAAAAAAAAAAAAATTTTGTTATTTTTTTTGTTATCCCTCTCATTTTATTCTCTTCTCAAAGCGGACAGAATTTTCTGATCCATCGTGCCTTAGAACTACCATTTTTGGAAAATTATCCACTCTAAAATAGTACCTACTTAATTTTTTTATTCCATAAAAATATTTTTTTTTCCGCCCATTTTCTCACATTAAGCATAATTATCTTCGCCCCCGAGTTATTTCAATTCCCCAAATTTGGATAAGTAGTCTCATTTTCATATACTTTTAACTTTCATTTCCTACCTACCTTAAACATAAAAAAATATTGTCCGTTGGTAATTTTTTCCAGCACACTCTGGAACATTCTATTCATCTCATCCCATCCAATTCGAGTCTCAGCGATTAGTGTGAGAAGTGAAAGATTGATTATTATTGCAAAAAAAAAAAAATCGTGCGATGCGTCATAGTTTGCTCGAGCGAGACAGACTGTAGGGACAATATTGTACCTGGGGCCCGATTCTCGCGCCATCGACATCTTGAATTCGACATTTTTGGAGTCAAAAATCTGTATTAAAGGCTCACTAAAAGCAATCTTCGACATTATAGGATTATCAAAGATAATTGAAATTAAAGGATTTTGACAGTTGTAGAGATTTTACTTAGATTTTTAATAAAGAAATTAAGAATATAAAAATGTCGAATTCGACATATTTCAGCGCGAGAATAGCCACCCTGTTAGCTGCTTATCTGATCTACGCTAATTACGGTCGGTCCAAGAGGAATAGAAAGAAACACACATTTTTTCTCACAAGTTAATATTAAGTTTGTAGTTTAATAATTGCCTGTTCGTACAAGCGGTGAATAGATAGATACGTACCTACTCATAGTTCATTCGGCACATTAATTAATAATATTTTTTTCTCATTTTATTACTCGACAGTATCATTAAGTAATACTAGTACCTATAGTTTGAACAGCCCATTCGTTCGGAGCGCGCGACTTATAGGTACATAAACATATGTAAGTACGACCCAGGTAGCTCCGCTCATTAGCGAATTGCGAAAAGATTGCAACACATTGTTATTTTCATTCCATTTCTTACGCCTTATCTATGCAAATAAAAAGTAATAGTTTCATTTAAGTGTTTATTTTATTTTAGTGTGTATTATTGAATTCAAATTACGTCTCGGCTCAAATATTTTATTAGGAGTAGTTTAAGGTTTGTTTACGTTAATTACAATTCGCGTAGTCTTCCGCTCAATCCTTGCTTCGCTCGGCGTTTTATTATTTATTCGACAAACATTGTATACTATAAATACAATACTATACTACTACTATTATTCCGCTCAAACGCTATATTGTATACAATAACACATTAATATTAAAATAAGTATTAGTGTATCTTCTCAGACTAGTTAAACAGTTTTTTTTTGTTTTGTTGTTTACTTTTTTTTTTTTTTTATTACACTTGCTCACTATGCCTTCTAAGTCTCAAGCAGCCATTTTCCGAGAGGCGGTAAAGGGGATCAATCAGCTCAAAGAAATCGGGGTAGCCGTACAGGGCAAAGATTCAACATACACTTTAACCGATTTCACCGCCCGGTATACCCGCATCGAGGAGCATAGACGTCGCCTTGAAGACGTCTATCACAACATTCTAGATACTGAGGACCTCACTCCTGACGCTGAGGCCTCCTACACAAAACATTTTAATGGGGCCATGACCAATTATACAGACGTGTTGGTAGTATTCCAAAAGCTAAATGAAGCCGCGGCACTACCATCAACAGCTCATCCCACCACTACCATCACGCCGCCCGCCACCATTCTGCCCAAAATAGCTTTACCTCACTTCAGCTCTCGGGTTGAGGATTGGCCTTCCTTTATCGCTATCTTCCGGAGCCTGACCGATGATATGACCACTATCTCGGAGGCAGTGAAGTTCCATTACCTTCTCTCGTGTTTATCAGGCGAGGCGCGCACGATGGTGTCTCATCTTCAGCTCACCAATGAAAACTTCGGCGTGGCCATGGACATACTCACCAGGCGCTATGAAAACCGCCGCGTGCTCATCGACCGTTTTGTGGACATCATCCTGGGGCTCCCTGACATCACCATACGTTCGGATATCCGCAAACTCTTCCTCACTCCGCTCATTTCAGCGCAAAGCGCGCTTACAAATCTTGATCTGCCCATGAAAGAGTCCGACTACGTTTTCGTTTCCATTGTGGTGCGAAAGCTTAAAGGGGAACTCCGGACCCTCTTTGAGCGTAAGTATGGTTCGCGTCAAACTCTGCCCACCCTAAATAACCTAGTCTCATTTCTTGAGGAGCACGCACGTTGTGTGGAGACCGAGTTCTCCAGCCCAGGTACCTCACGGTCCAATCAGCCCTCGCCTCAATCAGCTCAATACCGCAAACACTCCTCACCGCTACCTCCACGTAGCCCCCCGCGTCATCTCACTCATCACGAATTTCGTGCAGCCCCAGCCCCGGCTAGGAGCCAGCTAGGCTATCGCACCCCACCCCCCGCTCAGTACAGACCCCCACCCCCCGCTCATTACAGACCCGCTTATTCGGCCCAACCATCGGCTCCCACTAAGGGTATGTCCATGCCCTGCCCATTTTGCCATGAGAGAGGGCATAAGCTAATTGCCTGCCCCAAATACAATAATCAGCCAATCCAAGGCCGGTGGGACTTTATTAAAGCTCGCAACCGTTGCCGCCGCTGTCTAGGCCCACATTACGATAGTGAGTGTAAGTCTACCCGGACCTGCAAAGAGTTTGGAAAAGATAACCACCACACATCTCTTCATCGAAATTAATTAAAGTACCTAATATTAGAGTTCGTTTATTATGAAAGATACAGTGAACGGAGTTCACTATTCAAAGTGAAAATTGCGTGTTTCCAGATCTTATCTTATCTGGAAACACCAATTCTCACCTACTTACAGAATATGAAGAAAATATATCTGATGCTATTACTGAATCTAGTCCATGTTCCGAAGAAGAAATAAAAGAATTATCCACCGAGTTTCAATTAGACATTTATAAATGGCAACAAATATGGGCTCATTTATTACGAGAGGGGTTTTGGGACAAAACAAAAATTCCATGTAGTTGGACATTTCAAACACATTCGGTTAATATAAACGTATATAAATTTCTAGATGGCCTGTGCTGAGGCAAGACCGCTGCCAGCTGCAATGGTGGCAACGGCCTTTTGCCACCTGTTTGGGCAGCCGTGGTGGGGCGGAGCGTCTGGAGGAGCCTGGGCCTGTCGCTGAAATTGTTGCGCCAGCAGAACCCATGTAAGAATAGTGGTTTATATTTCAATAAAGTAATAAATCGAAGAAACTTTATTGTAAATTGTTTTGATGGTTGTAGATACCTGTGAAACAAAAAATAAGCGTAGATATTTACTTTTTTACAGATACCAGCAAATTGCTCCTCCAGACGTGGAGGCCATGCTCGCCGATCTTCGGGATCTCGTCCGAGTAAGATTTTATGTATATTATAAATAATTGTATACCTTGGTACTTACCTACTTATTGTTTATTCTCATGATGTAAATTGTATTATTTTTCTCATTAGAGAGTGAACGAGATTGAGCGGGCGTGTACCCACAGCTGCGCGAGGGAAGACGCGGGCCCAGATGGGTACATGCCGATGAGGTACGTTTGAGGTTATGCAAGTGTGCTTAGAATTAGTACATAGTACGCCGTTTTGTTGTTCACTAAACCGTCCATTAGGACTATGGCCCCCGAAACTATTTTTCTCTCACTAGTCCACGGGAACTATAGACCCCAAGCGCTTCCAGTACGGCTGAGTTATGTAATTAAATATTTGTTTCAGACCTTTCCCGCCCCCTCGGCTGCCCGACCAGCAAAACGTATACCGCGCATGGTTGCGCGAGCGCCTGCTCTACTAATGAATTTTTTAATCAAAATTTGTTTTTCATTCCCTGTATCCCCTATTGATATTCCCATTTTAAAGTACGATACGATAGGACAATAACAAAGGATTAAGATCATAGGAGCCCTTGTTGACATCAACAAGCAGCCTAAAGATATAGGTACGATTACAAAAAACTAGGTAGGTAATTGGTTTGGTACCTATATTTTATAGATTGACATTGCCACTTTACGGTCACCCATCCGTCACCTGACCGGGCCGAACTTTGCTTAACAAACGTGATCGAATACGATCAGTCTGTCAAGCGGGGCCATGAACGCTTCACCCTCATCTCATTCACTGAGGAACTGGCTATCTTAACCGGAACACAACTATGCTGAAAACATTGTTGTTATGGCGTTAGGCTTAGAAGGATGGTAGTAGCTAGCCAGACGGACTTACAACAAGTTTACCACCAACCAAACCGAATACAATATGTACCCCCGCTGGGAATCGAACCCGGGACCCCTGGGTCTGATACCGGTGGTTGTTACCACTAGACCACAAAAGCGGTTAAAACGATAAGAAAAACAATATTGTGAATCGTTGTTAACTCCTAAATCGCGCTTTACCAGTTCTAGGTAGTAAGTATGTATGATCGGAGACATTTTCTTCAGTACGATTTAATTTATTGTATATATTAATGCAAGTAAAAGAGTCCAGATCAGCCACGTTTTGTTAAGGTTGTAAGGTTCCTCTACACTACAGCCTTACAATCAATCGATAGATGGCGTTATTAACTTCCAAATCGCGCTTAAGATGTTCTAGGTAGTAAGTATGTATTGATCGGAGAAATTTTCTTCAGTACGATTTAATTTATTATAACAATCAATGTATATATGTAAATATGTAAATATAGTTTGGGTCAATAACAGCAACAGTCTTATTTTTTTAGGTGGTAAGGTTTTACAACCTTACCACCACAAATGTATAAAAATGAAGCTATGAGTACATTATTATGGAGGATGAAATAAATAGACCATTTTATAAAATGATATGCTTGGTATGTTAGAATACAATAATAATAATTAGAATATTTACTACGATTGTGTCGTGCAGGTGCTATCCTTAGGAAAAAGGTAAAATAGTGCGGCGGGCGTACCTTTTTTTTATTAGAGTTTCATAGCCTAATGGCAAATAACGAAACATTTATAGATTCGTTCGATAGATTTGAAAGATATACACTTCCAAAGTGGTAAAATGTCACAGCCACTTTATTCCAAAACTATGAGGATTACACATTTGAAACGTGGTAAGTAGATGTATTCTGTAAACCGCTTTACGGTTTTTAGACAAAAAAAAAGTATATATTAAGGGGGGGCTCCCCATACACGGAACTGAAACTGAAATTTTTTTTCATCAAATTTATACGTGTGGGTTTACATCTATAGATAAGTCTTTAAAAATTACATTGAGGTTCCTAAAACAGTTTTAAATGTGTGTCCCGTTTCCCCCCCCCCCTAACTTTTAAAATAAGAAAGTGAAAAATCTAAAAAAAATATGTGCTGTAGACCTTTATAAAAACTTTCAACGAAAATTGGTTTGAACGAAATATATTCAGTAGTTTCAGAGCTATATCACATTTTCCAAAACCGTAAATATCACTTTGTCATTCATACATATAATATGAAAAACAAAGTTATTTTGGCAGACGAAAAATTATAGTGTAACTTTTGGGTAGGTGTATTTAATATACTCAGACTCGTATCTTAATCGCAAAATTAATCAGAAATCGCGAAATCAAATACTAATTTAATTAATAAACATATTTTAACTCTCTACTCGTCTCTCGAGTTATGCGCACAGTCGTGGCGCCATAAAAATCCGCTCGCCAGTTCATTCAGCATAGCTGAATTGACAAAACGAACTGGCGTTTCGAGTCGCGCGCACAGCTAAATTACCACGCTTGACTTGCCATGCAGGTTGTCAGCACACGCGTTGCGTTTTTTTGTTGTGCAAACGCGTGTGCGCACGGCTCATCTGGCGCGGCGTGTCGAGCACGGAGCGGTACCGCGCGAATTTTAAATTCGCAGCTAAAGGGTTAAATATGAAGTGCGTATTACGTGCTACGGATCTTGCACAGAATGTAATGCTAAAGTCAAAATAGTAATAAATTAGCCTACCGACAAAATTGCTGTTTGCGAGGAACTCATTTTGAATTATGACGAACATTTTCGACACAATCCTAATAAAAAAATTATGTTGTCTTTACTTCAAAGGCAAAAATTAAACCACGAATTAAAATATGAATCACCTATAACAATTCGTAACAAGTTGGTTGATTCTACAATGATTCTACAACGAAAAACACTTACCTACTACAGGATGTTTAAAGCAAATAAAATATGAAAATACATCTAGTGAACATTACCATCAAAACCCTGTTTTATCACTCTGGATAATGACAAAAATAGAACCATACGATGATGTAATAAAACACATATTTTTGCATCCATTTTGCATTTATTACTGGTCTTCAGCTCAAGATGCCCATTATCGTCGTCGTTCTAAGCTTAGATGCTACTGGAAGTTTGGTTAAATAAGTTGGACCTACACAGCAAATCACAACCACAAATTCAATATTTTTGTATTCTGGTGTCATATATGACAAATATAATGGAAGAAGTGTGCCGATATCTCAAATGTTGTCAGCAACACACGATATGGAAACAATATCAAAATGGTTGAAAACATGGATTCACAAGAAAAACTCTCCTAATGAAGTAGTATTAGATCAATCAGCAGCTCTTATTGCAGCAGCCGTAAAGGCTTTTACTAATTTTGAGTCCACTAAGGAGTACCTAACGAATTCTTTTAATAAACTGGAAGAACATATCGATACTAGACATTTAACAAAAATATTATTTAATTTATCCTGTTTTAAAAATGTAGATGAGAGGGTAAAAACGTTTTATTTCCGTTGCTTTTTGCTCATCAGGACGCAAGAAAACTACATTCGCTTAAAAGAGATAGTTTCTGATATAATCACTGTCAGTCTTAACAAATACGACGTAGACAGCACAAGATGTTCAGTATCAAAATCACGGCTAAAAAAATACTGCTAGATTTGAAAGGCATGAATATCGACGAAGATTGTCAGAAGTCGGACGAAGATATAAAAGTAGAGAATTTTATTGATGTGAATGAAGGGATGGACTGCAAAGCAATATCAGTTTCTAATGTGCCAAAGTGATATAGTAATCAAATTGATAAAGAAAAATTGTTAATTTCATTAACAGATGATAATGAGGTGTCATCACATGAAAATTTGTTTTGTATGCCGTCAATAATACTACATTTAACAAAGCTAGTAAGTAAAGGAGACCGGCGAAAGTCGACCTAATATTTTACGAAGTCGTACACTTTCGGAAACATGATAATTAAATGAAATTAAATTTCTACAAATTATTTTTACGAACGTCTGATTTATTAAAGAAGGAAATAAAAAGATAAATTATTTTCAAATCGCAAATAATTGACTGAACAAAACGCTTTCTACAGTGTAATAATTAAACGATTATAACACTTCCTAAAATATGTTTCATTTGACGCAGTAGTCAGTAAACCAAGACTTTTTATTTACATAATTATTAATTATAAGATAGGTACATCAATCAAGGTAAATAACATAATATTAAAAGTAATTAATATTTTGATTCTTTTTAAATCATTAGAATACAGTAGTTCTGCATTTTATATGAAGTTTATACTAAGGTGCTGATGAATTGGCTGTATAAACATAGATTCTTTTGCTTTTTTTCATAATGACAGTACAGTTCGTTCAGTACAAATTGCAGTTTCTTTCTGAAGTTTAAATTAATTATTCGTTGTGTTTGTGGTTTATTTCATTGGATTTTCACATGTTATATGGACTTGATTCTTGCCTTAACGTTGACAACAGCATTGCCCCTGGATTTTGATAAGCAAGTTATTTGGTTTCTATTGGTAAAATGACAATTCGGTGTATTCATTGTTCGTTACGCCTTGATCGAATAAGACGACATCGCATATCTGAAGAAAGTGAGCAAACAATAGAGAGAATAAGGAGATGGGTCTGTCCACGCGATGTAAGTAGATATTCCACAACACCATAAACGTTATTCGAGCGTTTAACGTACGCCGATGCGAGTCCAAGAAGACTAACCTAATCATAACAGAATAGGTACCTACCCACCCAGCATCATGTCTTTAGTCATTGCTATAATAAAATATTATGATGTTGTAATAATATTATCAAGAACTTTGCACTGCTGTATTCTTAGTTTTTTCAGTGCATAGCATCCTTTCATTACAATGAGCTCAATAAATTCTAAATGGCTATTTAGTAAGAGGCAGTAACAGAAGCTTCAAATATTATAAAATCTATAAATCTTTATAAAACTAATTACCAATATGTTAAAATAACAAGCTTGCAATAATTGTTTTCAATCTACAAAACAAAAATACTAATTAGTTTTTGTTTCAAATCATTTTCAGGTGGTGGATACAGACTATATCTGTCATGCATGCTGGGAGCTCATAAACCGAAATGTGGAACAATTACCAGAAGCACGAGGCCATAATAATATTTGTACTGCCTGTGGTAGATCAATCTTAAGAACGCGAAGTCGCACAATTCTCAGGCCAGAGATGTCTGAGAGGGAAACCCTTATTCAACATATCATTGCAGAGTGGATTCAGCCCCGGGAAGTAAGTGCTATTTTTTTTTTTATCTAAACCTGCAAAAAGTAAAATGCCATAGACTTAATTTAAAAACATGGAATACAAAAAGAATGTCATACTTTTTATTTTACTAAAACATTAATCAATTAATATATTTTAGCTTCAACCGCTGGATGAGATATGCATTCCTTGCTGGTTGCGAGCTCAGCGAGCAGCAGTAAATCGACAGCAACAACAAAATCAAATGGAGGTTCAAGCAGGACCATCAACTATGAGAGACAATAACCCTCAAATATCACCTGAACAACCTAATCAAGAAGAACCAAATATAGCTCAAACCCAGCAAAGAACTGTTGCAGAAAATACCCAAATAACACTCCCAAAAATAAGAAGAGCAGCTGCCACTGCTAGTCGTTGCTTATCTCCAGAATGTGATGACGAAGAAAAACTACATGTACCAGAATCAATAAGAAGAAGGGTCCTCATAGACGTCAAATTTTACATTCCAATTAATGCTCGAATTTGTCAGTACCACCTAGGCAGCAATATATATCATGAATTATACACAGCGGAAAATTCCATGAATACTTTCACTGCTGCTTATATAGAGGACATGGTGTTCCTTCTACGTGAAACCAAACAATTTGATTTTAGTCGCCCTGAAAATATGGATGACTGTTTATTTATGTATTGGTTTGGTCGCTCAAAGAGAGAGAAAGAATAAATAATCAATAATAAATAATAAAGAATAAATAATCACAACATGAAGTTAGGGTTCAATGCCTTGTTATGCAAAATGAGGACAGGCGACAGTGGTGAAAGAATTTCGGCACTGTTTCAAATACCACGGCGAACATTAGAAGGGTATATTGACCAGGCCCGAGAAATTCTTCTGCAAGATTATGTTCCACAGCATTTGGGCTTTGGTCATTTATCTAGACAGAAGGTGATTTCTAGAAATTCATATTTAGCGGATCATTTGTTTGGGAATCCCGAAGAATCTGTAGAAAACAGACATCTTATTGTTATTGCAGATGGGACGTACGTCAATACTCAGAAAAGCAGCAATTTGCTTTCCAAAAGCAGACATATTCACTACACAAGTTTCGCAACTTAGTTAAGCCATTTTTAATTGTATGTTGCGATGGATACATTATTCATGCTGCAGGGCCATTTGCTGCAACCAAAAATGATGCCACCATAATGCAAGAGATAGGCGAAACCGAATCCTTTTCAAATCTTTTCCGGGAAGACGATGTATTTATTCTGGATAGGTGATTCAGAGACTGCACAGATGATTTATTTCAGAAAGGTAATTAAATCTTAACTTAACTATCAGATTTTTCTTATTAATTACAAACTCACAAGATCAATCTTTTTCCAGGTTTTCAAGTGCATATTCCAGAAACTATAGATGAAGGAGAACGGCAGCTTACCACTCTTCAGGCAAACATCACAAGATGTATTACAATGAACAGATGGGTGGTTGAAGCTGTCAATGGACGCTTCAGCCGTGATTTCAAAATATTTAGGACAGATTTTTTGAATGTGCGAGGCCCACATATCATGGAGGAATTTAAGATTGCAGGCGCATTTTTAAATAATTTCGCAATGCGAGTTATTGTGTATATGTGCCAACTAAGGCGGCGATTTATCTATGTGCTCGATCGTTATCAACCCCAGAGGTGTTAGCGAGGGACTTAGAGGCATTGTGTTATAGGTTGAATATCGCAGAATTATTGATAATTAAAGATAAAAATATTTGGCAACACATAAAATGTCTCGTATGGCTGGTTCATGCGTCATGCTCGTGAACGGGTGCTGCCAGTGGGATGGGTCCGCTCTTTTCTGATTGTGTTAAAATGTGTTGAGATATTTATATTTTTGTTTCAATTTTATAAATTCTATGTTATTTATGATGTTTTGAATTGAGAACGTGGCAGTGCTTGATCAGAATAAATAAAAATAAGTAATGTTCTCCAATTATTTTAATTAAGTATATGAAAGCCATTATTATTATTTTTTTTAATTTACTTTAAATACGCTTTATGATTATTACCCAGCTGATGCGTCTTCCAGTAACATTGTAAGTTGCGTCTTATATTAATGCACTTTTATCTTTCTTTTTTTTTGTTTTTGCCATTGTATTTTTTATATTTATACACTTTAACATAAGTACGTCATGCTCACTCAAACGTTTCTTCGGCGGTGTCGTGTGAGGCGGGTCGTTACGTTCCCTAAAATATGGTTGAGCGAAGCGATGGCTGGTTCATGCGTCATGTTCGTGAACGGGCGGAAATGGGTCTACTTCAGTCTGCTTGTCTTAACGTTGTGCTTAGAGATTAAATATTTTCATCTAAAATAAATTGCTATCGACCTGTATGTACGTCACAACTTGCAGTACAGTAACCTTGTAATGCGACAAATGTTAAATGTAAGTCCTTCCTTACGAGTTGAAAATTGTTTACGGTTAGGATAACCATAAAATGTAATATTATAATTAGTATTTTCTTTTGTGATGGAAATTGACCTTACTGATTTGTTAAGCTCACTTTTCAATTTGACGACTCTGTATGAAATAAAACAGGGAGAAAAAAATAGCCCTTGACGAGTTTCTTGCCGGTTCTTCTCGTTACAAGGTCTCCCGCCGTAGGGTTTGTGAACCGATGGCGTAGCTTCTTTGACGTTCATAAGTGCTTGTAACAGCCTAGACTGAATAAATGATATTGATTTGATTTGATTGATTTGATTTGATTTTTGTTGATTCGTACGAGTAATGAAAAAGTTAAAGATAACTTACCTGCAATTTCTCATAACTAAAAATATAAGAAAAATTACGGATCCGGATGAGAAAAGAATTATATTAAACGATTTTCATTTGCTTCCTACTAGTGGACACGCAGGTATTAATAGAATGTTTAATAATATCAAAAAAATGTTTTAATGGCCAGGAATAAGCAATGACGTCATTAATTTTGTTAAGAAGTGTTAACATTGTCAAATTAACAAACACACCAACAGGTACATAAAAGAGCCTATGGTAATAACAAATACAGCCACTTCGGCTTTCGAAAATAATAGCTTAAATATTATGGGCCCACTAGATGTAGATGACTATAATAATAACTATACATTGTAATTTACGTAAGTTCGTAGAATGCTATCCTTTGCAGAATAAGGATGCAGTAAGCGTAGCTCAGAGCTTTGTAAATAACTTTCTTTCTTAGATATGGCATTCCAAGCGAAATTTTAACAGACCAAGGCACAGAATTTCTTTCTACAGTCTTAACAGAAGTATGTAGTTTATTAAAAATTAAAAAGCTGCACTCGACAGCTTACCACCACCAAACTCGAACGAGTCCAAAAAAAATTCTTGCGATATATGCAGTTTAAATGTCATCGTAGTCGATTATCATATTCAAAATTGCTCGACCAATACAAATTGCAATATCTTAAACATAGGAGACAACAATTACATGCGATGCTGTTGTATGATCTTGTCACAATAAATATGATTGCATCGATTTGATAAACAACATCAGTTACCAAGTGCCAGTCAGACCGCGAATGCGGGCCTGTCGAACAAATAAGCTATTCGCTATACCGAGATTCCAAACTAACGCAGGAAAACGATCGCCCTTAACTCGGCTGACTGACACTTATAACAATAACTTTAACGATGTTGATATACTTATACCTAAAATTGGCTTGTTTAAAAAAACAATTATTTTAAAACTTCCTAAAATTGCTAGTTCAAACGAAACATAGTTTACATACCTACTTTTCTTTGTTAAAAATTACATATAAAACAATGTATCTCAAAGAAATTCACTTATTAAGTCATAGTTTTTAAATTATTTAAGAAGTCATACTCTCAACTTGTTTAAATGTAATTTGTGGTTAACGGTGCTGGTTTCATAAATCATTAAGTCTTTGAAAGTATTTAGACACTTTAAGTTATATACATTGTGAAACTGTTTGTTGACCCCAATAAATGAAAAAAAAAAAAAAAAAAAACTCTCGGCGCTCTTGAATGTCAATTGTCATTAGGAGCTTTTCTTAGAATACAATGTCAGGAATACAAATGAAATTGGAGCACGTGGTTACCCTATTGGTGCTTTTCTTTTAATACAACGGTTCACTCCGAAACAAAATACAGCCCATACGAATTAGTTTTTGGTAAAAAGTGCGTATTGCCAAGTAATTGGCTCTTCTTTCCATTAGTTGACATCGAGTATCGAGTTCATATTTTTTTCATGGAAAGAACTCATAATTCAGAACTCGAATACGAAATTTCAAAGCGAGGAGACAAATACGACGCGAGAAATAAATTTCTAAAAATTAAGATTTTTTAGGTTACAAATGTCAATTTAACATCATTTAGACCCTGTGTTGTCATTTTTTAACATAAAAACGTGTTTGACGTCAGCCCGCTAAGTTGGTAGCACTGCTAAATTGTCGCAAATAGCGCTAATCCAATGCCGTAATGCCAGTAATAAAAATATGTAAGGACCGCCATTTTGTGAGATTTGTTTTTGTTATCAATCCCGCGACAACGCGATGATTCATTCCAATATGGAGGACAGACGTCCAATTCAAAACAAGACGCAAGGTCAATCCGGTGGTAACCGCCGTAGACTACGCGATGCCCAAAGGGCTTACGAGAGGAGAAACAACATTGAAGAGATGAAGGACTGGTCTTACCAGCCTCAAGAGTTTGATCCCTCCCGTGTACGAGGCCGAAAGCCGACCAATAGGTCCGGTGGCTTTAAGAAGAAAGTAGAAGATCAGCGGAGCGAGAAGTCTAATCCCTCGTCTTTACGCCCTTCTACACAAGAGACACCTGCGCGCGACGAACCGCTGTACGATTTGGGTCCGCACAGTACTTTAATCCCGCTGCAAGATGTCCATGTACAGAACTTCGACTTTAGTGGGTTTATCCCCTTGGTTGAAGAAACATATGAAAAGATGCGAGGCATAGATCCCCGTCTCAGTGAACGCTTACCACTAAGCTTGTTTACTCACGTATGCTGCAATCACCTTAATCTTCAGATTGCTGAAGTCGCTCGCCAGAATGGGCAGAGCATATTTGGAGTATTAACAGACCTCAGAGAGGTGCTCCCAGACTATCAATGCATACCAAAGTCTATAACAGATTACATTTCACATGCTAGCAACGCCCTCACACAAACTGGTGTTGAAGTGAAATTAAACTTACCACCCATAGCCGTACCACTCCCGCCTGATGGTGACATTCCAGCCGGGTCATACGGACCAGTAAACGCACAAACTCACAACGTTTACGAAGCTTACCCCAATCCATTAGTGACCGCCAACCGCGTACTAGCGAGTCAAGCGAACAATGCCAATTATCAACCACTGCCGAACGCTTTAGTTCCAGCGAACCTGATACCTAATCGGAACCTACTAGGATATGGACCGATAGATGCACATAATAATGGCGGGAGCGCAGACAGTCAGCGTTTGTATTCTTCGCAGTTGAGAGCGTTTCCGTACTCCTGTTGATATTTATGAACGTTTGGCTACCATGGCGTCCCCGAAGTCTCAGTCTTCGAGTTCCGCTGTGTCTTCGCCTGAAGAGTCGAGTGTAGTGCGAGTTTTGGACTCCAGTGAGCCGCTTGTGTCGAACTCCTCTTTAGTGTCTTCGAGTGTGCAAGTGTTGGACTCAAGTGAGCCGCTTGTGCACCGACCCGTTCTTGGGTGCTCATCGTCAGTGCCTGTGCAAGTGTTGGACTCTGGTGAGCCGCTTGTGCAAGGTGACGAGGAGCCCATTGCTGGGTGTTCATCGTCTGTGCCTGTGCAAGTGATGGACTCTTGTGAGCCGCTTGTGCATGGTGACGAGGAGCCCATTGCAGGGCCTTCTACTGCTGCTGTTCCAGTTGGTGCTACTGAATCCTCAGGTTATTAGAATTTATTAATAAATATTGTACATTAATTGTTATTTAAAGAAATTGAATATATAAGACCGGTTGTGGTTAAATTAGGTTAAAATAAGTGACAGAACCGAATTAGTCAACCCCGACTCGCTGTGGTACTAGTCTGCCCTACCCCAAGAGTGTTTTATGAGCCCGGAGGCGCGGAGGGAGAGCAGCTCCCACCTGCTGTAGTCTCCGCAGCTTCGGCTTATTGGTCGCCTTCGGCGACCAGCCTCAGCCGCTCCGATGAGCATGTAATGCCTGCAATACACTACGTAAGGGTGGAGGAGCTGTACTTCCCGCAGCGCCGGAGACGTTTAGAACCTATAGTTGTGACATATCTGAGCATGTTATCAAATAACAAATTAGTTTTATAACTGATTCCTATTACATTAGTACCTATGTACTTTACTGTTATTTCAATGTGTTTTCATTTTTATTTTCAGATGAGGATTTGGAAGCTCAGCCGCAGCAATCAGGATCATCTGGGAGGCGCATCCATTTGCTCTCCAGTGAGATTCAAAGCCATTGGAACTTAAGGAAAATACATAGAATTTTTGGGTCCACTGAAGACTGCATCCGATTTTCAGAGGAGAGAGGTTTGATACCCACCTCTAGGATGTGCCGAATACACAGGAGCCCTATGAGCCTAGTTCAGTTTGGGCGACAATTGGGGACCTTCAGGTGCCGTAAAAGTTCCTGCAGAGGCAGGTCCTTCAGTCAGTCCTTAGGGACTTGGTTTGAGGAGGCAAGGCTGCCATTACCAACAATCTTTGAGTTGATGTATTTGTTTGCGCAAAATACTTCATATGAAAAAGCGAGATTAGAAACTGTAAACCCGGATAAAGTCGGATCTATATCATTCCGAACAATTGCAGACTGGTATTCATATTGCAGAGAAACTATTCTAATTTTTGAATTGGAAAAACAACATCAAAGACCAATGATCGGTGGCCCTGGAAAGATAGTGCAAATTGACGAATCCAAGTTTGGAAAAAGAAAATACAATAGAGGACGTCATATAGAGGGTCACTGGGTCATTGGCATGATTGAGGATGGGAGCGATGACCTACGTGTGGAAGTGTGTCCCAATAATGAGAGATCAGCAGAAGTTTTGGTTTCACTTATTAAAAAGCATGTTCGGGGAGGTTCCACTATTCATACAGATTTTTGGAGAGCGTATGATTGCCTTCCCGAACATGGCTATATACACAAAAAATTTAACCATAGTGATCCGGAAAATAGATTTGTTGCTCCGGATGGGACACACACCCAGCGAATAGATTATTTTTTACTTTTCTATATTATTTAATACTTTTCTATATTTTTATTTTTTTATGTTTACATTTATATGTAACCTGTAATTTATATTTAATTATTTTTTATACTAAACTTAAATTTTTTTTATACACAATTTTTTATATTAACCTCTATAACCCCGAGCGGACACCGGGGTCCTCTCCATATTGCTTTTCCGTCAAACCCCAACAGGACACCGGTGTCCTGTCCGAACCTCGGCCGAAAAACTTTATATTCTAGTAGTTAGAGTCTATTCTTGTATAAACAACTTAATTTCAAAACGAAGCCTAATAAATTTACTTAAATCTGTTGTACGAGTAACGTACAGACAGACAACTACAAATAGTATTAGTGTGTGATCGTGTGACGTACTAATGTAGGTCACGTAGAGACAATAAAATTATATATTAATATTTACAGCGTTTCCGCAATTCTGCTTATTTTACATTTTTACAATTACTTTGGAATTAAATCAGTGTTAGAACGACTATCATTGGGTTTGTTTCGTACATTAACCTTCCCTTACAAATCTTCTCGCACTCATCTTATATTGTAACACACTACAATATTTTTTTTGGTCCTTCGAGATAATTTTCGTCATTCGAAAAACAGTGACCCGTGAACTGTGGATTTCCATCGACATTTGGAAAATATAGTTGTAGTAGCTCTACGCCACGTCATTTTGTGTTCTTAGTGAATTTTGTGCGGCTCCGGATCGGTCCCTGGCCTCCCACAAGCGGGTCTCACCAGTGGATTGAGAAGTCGTTGAAAGGTCGTATGAGGTTCGCTAAGACATAGAGTGACTACATAGCTACTGAAACCACTTGAACGTGTGATATCATCACTTAACAAACACCTTCTCGTCGACATTCGGGAAAGTGATTAACAGTGCTAACAAGACATAAACTCTACATCAACTTTTTTGTGCTCGGAGTATCACGCAGTGATCGTTATTGTGAAGTATTCAACGTCTACCATATTACATTAAACATAAAATGGAGAGTCTACTTCAGCGCCAACACGACATTGTGGAAGACATCAAGAAACTTGAAAGAAACTTTAATAAGGATTCCACTAGTAGGAAAACCCGTAAGTACCTGGACGAACGACTCGACGTCCTGGATAAACTGTGGGCTGAGTTTCAAGTTAACAATCATAAGCTGTCCAACTATGAAAACGACAGTGATCCATATTTTACTGAAAAGCAATTTCAACAAGCAAGAATGTACTTTGATTCTGTGCGCATCAAGATATCGTCCGTTACTCCTGCTATTGAAACAACAACACCGAGGTCTACAACACCAAAACCGCAGCCTTCGCTTATGACACCGGAGCCAATCACGATGACAGCTCCACCCAGGCTGCAGCCAAAACTAACAATACCATCGACGTCGACAGCGACAATGGTCTCATCTTTAGATCAAGGTCAAATAGCAGAGCTAACATCTCTACAAAGAACTAACTTTAGAGCTTTTCACCGACAAGTGAGTAGTCTGAAAGTTGACGAAATTAGAGACAAATGGGAGTTGGAAGATGAGTTACGTAACCTGCAAACACGATGGAATGTAATCGACACTTTACATTTACAAATCGACCATGCTCTCCAAGGTACGGACACGCAGTACGACAACGAATTTTATGCTTATGAAAGCTCATACAAGAGTATCAAGAAAGCTCTTCATCTCAAACTTGCGTCCACTGTGCATCTTCAACAGTCAACGCCACAGATCGACATTCCTACTTTTACTGGGAAATATACGCAGTGGCCTACATTCTACGATCTTTATGTTGAAAGCATCCACAACAATAATCTTCTCACTAAGACCCAGAAGATGCAACATCTAAAAGGAAAACTGAGAGGAGATGCCGAGCGACTCATTCAACATCTACACATTGCAGCTGACAATTACGACACCGCGTGGGAACTGCTTACGCATCGATACAACAACCCTCAATTGCTATTCACTAAGCAAATTGAGATTTTCTTAAACCAACCTGTCGCTCACAAGCAGTCAGCATACGACATAAGACGTATATTTGACACGTCTATGGAATGCATACATGCCATACAAAACCTAGGTATCGACACAAGTACCTGGGATCCGCTTTTGGTACATATTATCGCAAGAAAATTGGATGCGGAGACATACAGCGACTATAAAGAGGCAAGAAAGTCGCCACGCGACTTGCCATCGCTCGCCGAGCTTATGAACTTCTTGGAAAGCAAGTTTAATGCTCTTGAACCTATAAACAAAAAGGATAGAGAAACATCAACATCGTCTAACAAACCCTATCAACCAAAACCTTTCAACAACAAGCCGTTCAAACCCTATCATCAACATGTTGGCAATCATCGATTTGGTAAAAATCCGAACAGAGAATTTCAATCCATTGCGACATGCACATCAAACTGTCCTATTTGCAACAACAATCATTTTCTTTACAAATGCAACAAGTTCATAAAATATTCACCGGACGAAAGGCTAATGACCGTAATTAAACTCAACTTTTGCCAGAATTGTCTTTATACACACAACGACAATCAGTGCACATCAACAAAAAGATGCAAGGTTTGTCAAAAGAGTCATAACACTATGCTACATGACGCATATGCAAATATGAACCTTATGCAACATTCAACGAGCAAATCGCCCGACGCCGCCAGGTCATCGCCCGTACCTACAGCTCCAGTTACACTAAGACCTCCAATTTCAACGCGACAAGATAATAAACAACATAGCGTAAATCACGTCGCTACAGATAATGAAGAGATTTTATTGACTACCTTATCAATCAAGGTCAAGTCTGCGGACGGAACTTATGTGACTCTAAGGGCCCTACTAGACCAAGGCTCTCAGATTTCACTGATATCCGAAAACGCGGCTCAGATGCTGGGTTTATCTCGACAGCGGTACCATGCATCTGTCTCTGGCATAGGAAATGGATCGAAATGTGGAAAAGGAGTCGTCACACTCGATTGTCAATCCATTTATCAAGACTATGAGCTCACAACACAAGCATTAGTCATCAAGCACGTCATTAACAACTTACCTAACGTATCTTTCAATAAGCGATCATGGCCTCACTTACAACATATTCAGTTGGCTGATCCAGAGTACAACATCTCAAGACCTATTGATCTGCTACTGGACGCGAGCATCTACTCTGAGATCATCATGAGTGGCCTAATTAAAGGTCCTAATATGGCACCTATCGCACAACAAACGCGATTGGGATGGATACTCTCAGGCAACGTAAAAACATTTAATTGTCACGTTGTTATCAACAATTTATCTGAGATATCTCAATATTGGGAGCTTGAAGAGATCAGTGACTCCGCTGCTGAATTGACACAAGATGAACAGTACTGCGAACAATATTATCAAACTACAACAAGACGGTTAGAAAATGGCAGATACGAAGTTGCCATTCCGATGAAACCCGGATTCGAACAAGATCTAGGTCAATCTAAACCGAAGGCTATTGCACAATTTTACAACTTAGAAAACAAGATGCTAAAAAACGAAACATTCTCTGAGAGTTATAAATGTTTTCTACGGGAGTATGAACACCAAGGTCACATGACTCAGGTGACACAACAGAATGAATCACCATCATGCTATCTCCCTCATCACGGTGTATTGAAAATCGACTCCACTACGACAAAGTTACGAACCGTTTTCAATGCATCAGCAAAAACATCAACTGGATACAGCCTCAACGACTTAATGGAACGCGGTCCTAATCTTCAAAAGGACCTGCAGCATCTCATCTTAGTATGGCGTCAACACAAATACGTCATAACTGCTGACATCGAGAAGATGTTCCGTCAAATCGTTATTCGCGAGTCTGATCAACACTTACAACGCATCATGTGGAGAAGTTCACCCCAAGAACCCCTGAAAGAGTACCAGCTTACAACTGTTACCTATGGGACAAAGGCGGCTCCATATCTCGCAATGCGTACCTTGAAGCAGCTAGCATTAGATAACGCGCACAAGTTCCCATTGGCTGCCGCTGCAATTATGTCTTCTTTCTACATGGATGACCTGCTAGAAGGTTGTGACCACATTTCTCAAGCAAAACAGTTACAACAAGAGATAATAGACATTTTAAAGGGAGCCGGTATGAATATTCGCAAGTGGTCTAGTAACACCGACCTACTAATCCAAGATCTATCAAACGAACAATTAGACGTACCGCTCGACTTTAAACACTGTGACAATAGAAAAACTTTGGGTTTACGCTGGATACCTTCTTCAGACACTTTTATTTTCAAGAACATATTCAAGGCCGACACGAGCGACGATAACAATATAACGAAACGACAATTATTATCAAATATCTCTAAGATATTCGATTCGCTTGGCTGGTTATCCCCACTGACTATACGAGCAAAACTTTTATTTCAACGGACATGGTCAGAAACAACAGCTGATTGGGATACATTTCTAAGTGAAGAAATAAACAACGATGGGATAAAACTGAAACATGATCTTCAAAACATAGAAAAGTTCAAGATTAATAGATACTTGGGAGATAAAAATCATTATATAGTTCACGGATTTTGCGATGCATCCGAAAAAGTATATGCATGCGCTATTTACATTATAACTCGTGACTATAAGGGCGAGTACACATCGACACTTGTGACCGCTAAAACAAAATTAGCTCCTTTGAAGAATAAGTTGTCGCTACCTAAACTTGAACTCTGTGGCGCACTGCTACTGTCGCAGCTTATGAAAAAGGTCATCGAAACGCTACCAAAGGACATTCAAATACACGCCTGGACTAATTCTATGGTGGTACTCGGTTGGCTTCATGGAGACGTGAACAGATGGAAACAGTTTGTGGCTAACCGAGTCCGTAAAATTCTCGACGTTATACCATTATCATGTTGGCATCACGTTCGCTCTGAAGATAACTCGGCAGACTGCGCAACAAGAGGCTTATCATCACTACAACTATCAGAACATACATTGTGGTGGCAAGGCCCACAGTGGTTATCAACGCTCGAACTGGACAAGATACAAAATAAAGTTGTCGAACTACCAAAATTAGAAGTCAAGAAGGCCAGTGTGACCGCCGCCGTATGTCACAAAAACGATTTAGTTTTACAATTATTACATGAATGCAGCTCGACAAGGCGCATAATAACAATACTCGGCTGGCTATCACGTTACACACAATGGTTGCGTAATAAACAAACACCACTACGAAAATATTTATCGTCATCGGAAAGAAAACACACTCTTAACCTAATTATCAAGACAGTACAATCCATAGAATTTGAAGACGATATACAGCATCTACAAAAACATGGAAAATTAAGAAGCGTCAGCAAATTATTAAGCCTTAATCCGTATATAGATTCAAGTGATGGACTTTTGAAGGTCGGCGGAAGATTAAACAACTCTCTGCTTAGTCAATCGGCCAAGCATCCAATTATATTACCAAGTCATGGTAAACTCACCGAGCTCATCATACAGCATGCTCACTCCGTAACCATACACGGTGGACCAAGACTAACTCTCTCTCTATTGAGAGAATCATATTGGATACTCAGTGGGCTCCGCACAGTGAAGAGAGAACTACGTAAATGTGTGACCTGTCGACGTCATAAGGAAGAAAATAAAACACAGCTAATGGCAGACTTACCACAGCCTCGTGTTACTCCCTCGCGCCCATTTACTCATACCGGAGTCGACTTCACCGGACACTTCGACATCAAAGCGAACAAGGGCCGTGGCGTGCGAACACACAAAGGATACGTAGCAGTATTTGTTTGCCTAGCAACAAAGGCAGTACATCTCGAGCTAGTGTCGGACCTTAGTACACCTGGATTTTTGGCAGCCTTTCGACGTTTTTGCGCCAGAAGATCGGTTCCCAAACACGTATACAGCGACCAGGGAAGAAACTTTATCGGGGCGAACAAGGTCTTGAAGAAGGAATATAAAGATATCCTTGAAACTATAAACGGAGAACTACTGGACAAGATCAACGAGCTCGATATTCAATGGCACTTCAATGCGCCAGCCTATCCCTCGGCAGGCGGCCTGTGGGAGGCTGCCGTAAAAAGTTTAAAACACCATTTACGACGTGTGATAGGAGATCAAAAACTCACGTACGAAGAGTTTATCACCCTACTACACCAAATCGAGGCCTGCCTCAACTCACGACCTCTGCTGTCCTTGACCGAAAGCCCAGATGATGAATATCTATCACCGGGACACTTCCTGGTGGGAGGACCACTAATATCAAGACCTCAAACAGACCCCGATCATATGACCTTGACCACCCGTTGGCAGATGATTCAAACCATGAATAAACAGTTTTGGAAAAAGTGGTCATCTGATTACTTACAACAACTGCAAGTACGCACTAAATGGAGAACACCTTCCAAAAATATCGAGGTCAACGACATTGTCCTGGTCAAAGATGAAAACTTGCCCCCTGGCAAGTGGATGATGGGCAGAATTATTGACGTACACCCGGGCAGCGACGGATACGTACGAGTAGTGTCCGTCAAAACAAAAAATGGCGTTATGAAGAGGCCAATAGTAAAGTTATCGCCTTTACTTCACTCAACTGAACCCACACAAGAACAAACAAGTGACGTACAATCATCGACATGTGATGACGTCACGTCTCAGACAACAAGCGATCGACCACGACCCAGGCGCACGACAAGAAAGCCTTTGGGCACCCTTTACACGATGGCGATGATGCTGTTTATGTTTCTCTTCACCCCTGCTCAGTGTTCATATAACATATCAACTTTAAACGCCAATCAAAACATTTATTTTGACAAGATGTACGATATGAACATTATCCGTGACGAATGGAACTTAATTGTTTATTACAATATGAGTACATACTGGTCTGCATTACGTCACGTGCATAATTACGTCGGTCACTTGGAAACGTACCTACATACCACTGTGCTTCCAACTCAATACAAGAGTATCATATTTCAACTGCAACATGAATTATCAGAGATCGAACATTATAATAAAATACTCAAGATCAAAGCTCATAGAAGACAAAAAAGAGGACTAGTCGATGGTGTCGGCTACGTGGCTAATTCACTGTTTGGAATCCTGGACGAACGTTTCGCCAAGAAATATGAAAAGGACATTGAGAAAATTTCGATGAACGAAAACCATTTATAACTTTTATTAAAAAACCAAACAAGTGTAATCGAAGCTCAATACAACATCCTCCAAAGAAACGAAGCTATTATGAACAAGCAGTTTGAAATGGTTCAGAAGTGCCTGCAGGATATAACTTTAAATACCAACCGGATGGAAAAGCAAACTACTAGCGAGTTACATATTCTTTCATCATCCATCTCGGCCATGATTATCATTTCTAATATTCGAAACATGCAAGAAAGTGTGATAGACACCGTAACTGACCTCGCACATGGTCATATGGACACCCACTTGTTGCCACCAGAACAATTAGAAGAACAGTTGAACATCGTACACAGTCACATACCAAACGACCTGACTTTGCCTGCCGACAAGCACGATTTGAAAGAGTTATACAAGTTAATGAAGATTAGTGGTGATATTGGCTCTTCGTACTTGATAATAGAAATCAAGATTCCACTTGTCAATAAGGAAGCATTTGAGCTAGACAAAGTGATAAGCCTCCCTCAGGAAACCTTTTACGTGGAATTCATTGCACCCTATATCGCATTCAACCTACAAAGAGATCTGCTCCTAACTTTAACGGAATCAGATATTCAAAATTGTATACATACACGGACAAACAAACTTCTTTGCTCAATAGATAAACCGATTTATGAATTACGAATAACACAAGCGATTTGTAACTTGAGTATTCATAACAAAACAATGTGTAGTGCAACACAGGCGCCGTGTCGCGAGCGATGGATCAAGTTACATAGCGATAACAAGTGGCTATTCTCATGTTGTGGGAAATGCACGGTGCGCATATTTTGTACGGACATCGGAATGACTATTAAGTCATTGAACGGAAATGGCTTATTGGAGATAGGTCAAGGTTGTACCATAAAGAGTGACACATTCTCCATACACGGTCACAACAACTACTTAAGCCATGTCAAGATACAGAAGGATATACCAACACTATCCGCTTCATCAATCTTGAACTCAATGTTCAATTTCACTGAGTTTGAGAAATTCAAGTTCGCCCCCGAAGACCATGACGACGAGTGGCGCCGTATGAAGACCGAGATCACGACACTAAAAAAACAAGCAGACGCACCGCTCAGTGTTCATGACGTACATCAGTACTCAGTAATGTACACAATACTGGGATTGATTATTGTCGCAGTAATCGGCTACGTGATTGTGCGATGGCGCAAACGCAAGACGACCCTAAGCCTGCTTAACTCCCCTACGGACGCAATACCGATGGAAGCAGTCCGGAGTGTCAACCAGGATACTGCAGCTGCACCAGCACCACCCAGGACCCGCCCGCGATCCGTGCGACTGGACATCCCTGATACAAGTGTAGTGCAGTTATCGAATATTTAAGAAATTTTAATAATTTTACTTTACATTTTTATTGTTATATTTTTTATTATTATCAATTTTACATTTTTTATAGCATAAGTAATTGTTTCCCCTTTTGGGCCGGCAGGATGTACGAGTAACGTACAGACAGACAACTACAAATAGTATTAGTGTGTGATCGTGTGACGTACTAATGTAGGTCACGTAGAGACAATAAAATTATATATTAATATTTACAGCGTTTCCGCAATTCTGCTTATTTTACATTTTTACAATTACTTTGGAATTAAATCAGTGTTAGAACGACTATCATTGGGTTTGTTTCGTACATTAACCTTCCCTTACAAATCTTCTCGCACTCATCTTATATTGTAACACACTACATCTGTGATAAAAAAAATAATTTACTCTTTGGTTTGAAGTGACATTTGACACTTTCGAAAATCGGTAATTTTTCGCGGTAGTGATTATCTTGTGGTGTGATATTTTACCAGTTTTAACGAGGTAAGTGAAGTTTTCTACCGATAAATTGTATTATAGGACATTAAATAATATAGAAAAGTAAAAAATAATAAGTAAAAAATACTTAGATGTACTTAAAGTAACCCAACACTTCACTAAATGTAGGCGCCGTCGTCATCGACGTCATTGGGATATTGCAGACTGCTGCCTCCGCTATCCGTCCGAGCTCCTTGGCCATCGCCTTTCGTCCTTGTTTCAGGCATCTCTTGATGATGAAAAACCCGGCGATGATGATGAAAATGATGCACACTGCCCCATCATCATCTCCGTCCGGGTGACCTCGCTGCTAGTGGCAGCTTTCCCGACTCCTGCTGCAGTTTGTGCCTGAGATACAATGATCTCGTCTTTTGAGCTGTATCCTCCCATGCTAAGAATTTTTCACTCCGAAAATTAATTTAGAGAGAAAGAAGTGTCTTCACCTCTTGGTGTGTGAAGTGAAAATAATTAATTGCAAAACCACACTACAGGTCGACTGGTTCGGCCGTATTTTGGTGTCGTTTGTTCGTCGTCAGTCGCCTGCTCATTTGTGATATTAGCTTGAGCTGCTGTCTATATGCGCTAGTTGTAAACTGGTTGTCAGAGATTACACAAGTGTGAAATGTCGAATAATAAGAAAACAATACTCGTATTGGCCGTCTATTTGTACAAGAAGAAACAAAAAGAAACAGAAAAACGTAAGAGGTCATCGTGGTTGCATCCTATATTATTGGAAAGGGAAGAATATGGTGCATTTCATACTCTTTTTACGAAGTTGAAAGAAGATGACATTTTTTTTTTTCGGATGAATAAAGAAACTTTTCAACTTTTATTAACAGCCATATATGATAAAATAACACACCAGGATACTGACATGTGTAAACCTATTTCCCCAGCAGAGAGATTAGCCGTTACGCTAAGGTATGTTTAAGACGTCATGTTCAATTTTTTATTATTTTTAATATGATTAAGATAACTTGTTTTAAGAATTTGTTTTACAAACCATAATTCTTACTCGATAATAATTAGAGCGAGCTACGCATGGGGATACATACCAGAAAAGTGGACTAAGGTCAAAGTCCGTTTCATCCCGAAGGCTGGCAAGAGGGACTACTCACAACCAAAGTCCTTTAGGCCAATAAGCCTAACCTCTTTCCTACTAAAAAGTATGGAAAAGGTCATCGATGAATGTATTAGAGATGGGCCTCTTAGGGCACGTCCTCTGCACTCAAAGCAACACGCTTATCAAAAAGGAAAATCCACTGAGACCGCTCTGCTTGAACTCACAGACAGGATAGAAAGGGCTCTGGAGGACAAGCAAATAGCTCTCTGTGCTTTCCTTGACATTGAAGGAGCATTCGATAACGTCACTATTCACGCTCTCTCCAGAGGAATGAGGGCTAAAGGAATTGACGAAACAACTACCCGTTGGATCGAATCTATGCTTCTCAATAGAACTATCAGTGTAAGTTTACACGGAACCACAAAAGGCTTTAAGATAACTAAAGGCTGCCCTCAAGGAGGCGTACTATCACCCCTACTGTGGTCGCTAGTTATTGACCAGTTGCTGGTCGAAGCCTCGAATAAAGATTTAGACATACAGGGCTATGCAGACGACGTGGTGGCTTGCGTTGTCGGCCCCTGTCAGAGCACTGTATCATGCTTACTCCAAAAATCTCTAAACATCATCAGCAAATGGTGCGCAGAGAATAATTTGTCAGTAAACCCTAGCAAAACCACAATAGTCCCATTTACGAGGAAGCGCAAGTTAGAAAAACTTATAACGCCCACTTTAAGCGGGACTCCCATTCCATTTTCCAAAGAAGTCAAATATTTGGGCGTTACTTTCGACCAAACACTGACTTGGAATTCGCACATCAGTAATGTGATCCAAAAGGCTAAAATAGCCTTAGGGATTTGTTATCGCTTAGCAGGGACGAAATGGGGTTTAAACCCCAAAATCGCTCTATGGCTGTACACCGCTATAGTCAGGCCGACGATAACGTACGTCTGCGTAGTTTGGTGGAAAAAAGCTACCCAAGCGACAATTATAAACAAGCTAAATAGCGTGCAGAGATTAGCATGCCTTATGGCAACGGGTGCCATGTCTACCACCCCAGGAGCTGCATTAAATGCCCTGCTAAACCTACCGCCCCTTCACCTATTTATTGCAAAGGAGGCGAAAGCGGGTATGCACAGAATACGCAACACTGGCAAGACCAAATGGCATTCTCAAGCACTGAGATCTTTACAGGAATCTATGCTTGAGCTCGATCTGCTATCGATGACGACGGATGTCATGCTCCCACTGTGCAATTTCACCAGAAATTACTCGGTGGAAATACCAAGCAGAGAAGAGTGTTCTGAGGATCACTATTCCTGCAAGGCTGGAAGTCTGGTTTGGTTTACAGACGGCTCCAAAATGGGTGAAAATGTAGGATGTGGAATATTCGGCGTGAGTCCCAGAGTCAGTAAAAGTTTGAATCTAGGCAAACACGCCACAATATTCCAAGCGGAGGTTTACGCCATTATAGAATGTGCGGAAGTCAACCGTCAACGAAACTACACAAACCAATCAATCTTTATTTTCTCAGATAGTCAAGCAGCGCTTAACGCCATAAACTCGAATACCATAAATTCGAAACTGGTGAAAGACTGCGTCAATAAATTAAATGAACTGGGTCAAAGGAATAAAGTTATTCTGAAATGGGTACCAGGTCATTCGGGAGTCGTTGGCAATGAAAAAGCTGATGAACTTGCAAGGAAGGGGGCTCAGGGACTACAGATGGGCCCAGAACCTTTCTGTGGCATCTCAAAGAACCAGGCCATGCAACTGCTTAAGGACAACCTTCTTGACGAAGCAAAAAAATACTGGCTTAACCAACCGGGATTACTGCACGCCAAGTCCCTTATAGAAGGATACTCGCTAAAGCGAACTGCAGAACTTTTAGAGCTCAGCAGGACGAACATCTGTGCGATTGTCAGAGCCTTAACCGGACACTGCAAATTAAACAGGCACCAATTTCACATGAAGTTGAGTGATACTGATATTTGCCGCTACTGTAAACAGGAGAGGGAGACACCAAAGCACCTTCTGTGTGACTGCGGGCCATTTATGCACAAACGCAGTATTCACCTGGGTCGACACATTATCGACCCAGTGGAACTAAAATCTCTAAAAGCTAGGAAGATTCTTGATTTTCTTGAAGCAACCGGGCTAAAAGAGGTACTATAAATAGGTGGCGAGTTACAATAGATCTCTTAGGTCGCAGTGACTACAGCCCTCAACAGGGCTGCAAAGCCCCTAGATCCTTAAATAATAATAATACTCGATAATTAATCAAATCGAGCTCCTATGTTCCCATCCCTAATTCAAATGCATTCGATTTATGATGTGTCACGTGTCACTAGTTTTTCACACGTTAGAATTTGTCAAACAGAACATACATTTGTATTCACAGGCAAAAGATTTTTACCAACATCCACGTAACCTAAGGTACCAAAATAGACTGGCTTTACCTTTCACAAAACTACATATGGTGAGCTCAGGCACTCACCATTTCCGTAGAAATGGAACAGAACTCGTCTGCACAGTCAGTCTGCTTGTGACCACGGCTATTGCAACATAGCCGAAACGTCAAGCTGTAAGTACATAGTTATACTACGAGTACATAATAAATGTCACGTTTTAGTCCCGCTGTTTTAATATATAATTATAATGGAACGCGACAGTTTAAAATCTTACAAACTTACTAACAATTCCATGTCGATATCATCCATTTTTTAAGACAGCAGGTAGACGGCACTAAATTCACAGAAAACCGGCTATACGTCCGGCAGCGTCGGCCGGGATAAGACCGCCTTTTTTTATGCTAGGAGAAATGCTTTTACGCATCCCTCGCCCCCAGGTGTAGGGGCGATTCGAAATGTTGGATTCATCTGGAGTGCACGGCCTTTACAAACATATAGGTCACGCACCCCCTAGGGTACTACCAACTAAAACTCCTAGTACTTGCCCTCCAGGGTGCCATTGGTTCACGGGGGGTAGGGTTCGCAATCACCCCTAAGGGATAAGATCGCCTACACTATTATTTATATTTATTCTGGGGTTCTACTAGAAGACAACACAATTTTTTTATTAAGTTTTAACAGATTTCTCTTATGTCTACTAGTGCTTGTATTACAAATACACATTTAATCTATTACATAATATTACTTCAAGGTTCTTATTTCTAATACATTTTTTAAAACTAATTGCAATATCTTATACCTATTTACTACTTATTTTCTATTTTATTACATTTTTATTTTGTTTCCTTATTCCATATTATCTACTTGCTATTCTTAATGCTAGAGAACAATATTACTGTTTTGCATTCCAACAAAACAGATATTATGTGTGTGAGAAAACACACAGCGTTGGTTGAAGAAGCATCCTTAGATCCTTTGCATTTTTAGAGAATTAAGTTCACTTACCACATCAATCTTCTTATAAATCCTTTCTTTAACTCACCACTAGGCTGAATGGTATGCTACCTTGGCCCATGAAGCGGAACGACTAGATGAATGTTACTGTCAATGTCATAGTGTCTTCACCTGCAAGCAACTAACTCAACGCTGTGTGTTTTCTCACACACATAATATCTGTTTTGTTGGAATGCAAAACAGTAATATTATATGTGTTTCTAAAACACACAGCGTTGGTTGAAGACCTGTTTGATATCTGCTGGTGAAAGAAAGATAAACGCTATGTGATTATATGTATTCCAGATTAATAAACAAGTCATAAGAATTATTAAGTGAAAATTTATTTAATGGAACCAAAGTTATCCATAAAAATTCTTAATGTTTCATTACAAAAAAGAAATAATCACAAAAAAAAAAAAATTAATAATAATAATTGTATCTTCTTACATTGCACGAAGTTATGCATTTTTTTTTTTTTTTTTTTTACAAAATCTAATAGTAATGAGATCAATTTAAGAATCTGAGATCAATGTAACATATTGCAGTGAAATGCTAATCAAATATTAAAAAAGTTATTGACTAATAAGTCTTTACCACCTGCAACTGAACTTTTTTCCACACTTTTGCAATAAAATTTGTAAAAGGTTTGTGCATTTTTCCAGTTTGACCTTTTGATAATCTCATCTATAGAGTGGTTTTCCACCCAAGCTCTTGAAGCTACTGCTGAACGTATGCTGCCAGGAGATCCTTGGATTCCAGCCTCCTTAAAAAATGATTTAATCCAACCTCCTATGATGGTTCTTGTTGCTGGTTTAACTACTCCAGCCAGTGATATAAACAGGCTTGAAATATCTGTATTTGAGCGTCTGATTCTAGTTAAATGTACAAGTCTTTTAATATGAAGAACTGGACAAATTGAACTGTCTGGATGTTGTTTAAACAACCAACCTGATTGTCGACTATTTGCATTATCCGTCTTTGATCCAAATCTGGGCCACAATACTATCTCATGACTGTCCATATCTTCAGGTAGTTCCAGTAAGGTAAGATCATGCACTCTTCTTCCTGAGGCCAATAATAGTATGATTGCTGTTCTCCTTGATATTTCGAAGAGTGAATCCGAATCTGGTTTGTTTCTTAGATAATCAAAGAGTATTTGTGTATCCCATATTGGCAACTTAATAGGCTGTGGTCGAGCCAAGGAAATTGCTTTTAATACTTGATGTATAAAAAAGTTTTTTGATAAATCCTGAACATTTGTTGCACAATAAGTGGAAATTGCCGATTTATGTAATAGGATTGTACGGTAGGCATAATTATCCTCTAAATATAGTTTAGCAAGAAACCTTGCTACATCATTGCCATGTGGAGCCCTGTGGTTAATATTGAGACCATTACACCAAGTGATCCATCTTCTGATGGGAGCTTTATAAGTTGTTAATGTTGAATCACGCCAGCTCTTATTCAGCAGGTTCTTTTCTTGGGCAGACCAATGTGCTATTTGATTCTCCCACCCCCAACTTTCCATGCTAGAAGTTCCAACTTCTCTATTTGAGGTGGGTTCTTGCCCGTTGTAAGGTCTATTAGGTTGGCCTGAAGGTTCTTTATTACTATTGGTTCCGTTACAGCCCTCGCCTGAAGATCTGTCAGCCAAAAACACTGGGTCCACCGAGGTGCTACTACTATATATGTGCCCTGTGCTGAGTTTAGATGCCTGAGAACTCTGGGCATCAGGCTCGGTGGTGGGAACACCCACGCCAGTTTGAACTGCCAGGGGCGGCTGAAGGCGTCGCAAAATATTGCCGAGCCATCTCTTGAGTCCCATGTGACATATTGGGAAACTACGGCGGAGTCTTTTGACGCGAATAAGTCGACCTCTGGGACGCCCCACCTTTCGAATACAGCCTCCGAGGCCGGGGGCAACAGGTGCCATTCTGGCACCGGACGTTTCCTTGATAGGCGGTCGGCAATGCCGTTGTATCTCCCCGGAAGATACGCCGCCGACAGCGTGATGTTGAACCGTTCGGCTGTCTCCAGAAGCCTTGCTGTCAGTTCGAGAAGGGCCAGCGACCGAGTACCACCCTCGTTCCGGAGGTGGGCCACCAATGTCCGGTTGTCCGACTGGACAAGTACGTGTGCATGACGCAGATTCGCACCTCTCTTGGAGAGTGTGGCGTACACTGCAAACATCTCCTTTAGGTTTGAATGCCAGTGGGTCTGTTTTGGAGACCATCTCCCTGACAAGTAACTTCCGTTTAGGTACGCTCCCCAACCAGCATCTGCTGCATCTGTTACCAAGAAATGAGTTATTTCTTTTCTGTACAGAGGGACTACACTGTGATTCACGGCCTTTAGCCACCAAACTAGCTCCTGATGAACTGGAGGAGGTATGTTTTGCTTTGACCTCTGTCGGCTTAGTCCGTAACTTCTGAGAAATATTTGTAATCGCCGGCAGTGTAAACGTCCTCTTGGAGTTGTCAAGTTTGCGAAATTTAGAAGGCCTAGTATGCTCTGCATCTCTCGAAGAGTAGCTCGTCCCCTGTTGAGAATGTATGAGAGAACTTTCTTTATTCTTATTACCTTTGTTTTGGGTAGGGTCATAGTTCTGTTTTTTGTATTCCATAAGATGCCTAGATACTCTAACTCCTGGCATGGTTTCAGGACTGATTTCTGAAAATTTACATGCCAGCCCAGGTCCTTTAAGATCATTAAAGTTTCCGACACTTGAGCATTCAATAGGTGTTGGTCCTGACTTACCAGTAAGTAGTCGTCGAGGTACACCAGAAGTCTGATCCCCTTTGTACGTAGAAACTGAGCGATCCAGTTTGACAGCGCTGCAAAAGTCCGGGGGGCTGAAGACAGGCCAAAGGGAAGAGTCGTTAATTGAAGTACTTCCTGATTGTATACGACTCTTAGAAACCTGCGATGAGCCTCTGCAATTGGCACATGGAAGTACGCTTGCTGTAAATCTATTTTGACTAGCCAGTCGTTGTCCTGCAAAAATTCTGTCACATCTGCTTGGGATATTAATTGGAAGTGCTTGGTTTTTACATGTGCATTTAAACCTCTTAAATCGAATATTGGACGTACTCCCCCGTCCGGCTTTTTTATTAAAAACATTTTTGATATGAAACCACCGTTTAGGACTGGTGGTAACTCCAGGACTCCTTTCACCTTTAATTCCTGAATTATTGAATCCATTTCCTCCGATTTTGTTGTGGAAAATTTTTTGAGTGAATATTTGTTTGGGTAATGTATGGGTGGTTTGCAGCTGAAGGGGATGCGGCTGTTGGTAATTATCTTTAGTATGAATGAATTTGCACCTAAATTTTTCCAAATCTGAGCTTTGGACCTCAGACAACCTCCCAAAAGTTGTTGTTCGGTGGCATAGTCATTTTTGTTTCTTGTCAAATGCAGAAGTATTTTCTCCTTGGTTATTGTTGTAGTAGCGACGAAAATTACGTTTTTTAGTACTTATCTTGGGTTTTCTTTCTATTTTATTATTTTTAAAACTATTTGTTCTATTTTCATGTCTGTTAGCTTGTGGAACCCGCTCTTTGAATTCTCGACCTGATTTTTCTTTTAAGTAAGCCGGAATATTTAGCCAATTCTGATGGCCTCCTAGAGATTGAATGATAGGCTGTAAGCCATCTCTACCAAATAGATGTTCACTGCTTGGGGGAATTTTTCTAAGAGAGTTTTTTAAATTAAAATTATCTATCTCCTTTATAATTCTCTCCCGTCTTATTTCAATACACTCACTTCTCCTTCCACATATTATTTGCATTATTTTTTCAGAACATTTATGCATTGGAGAGCTAGGACCAAGAAATAGTGTCAACTTGTCATATAAGGATGATGGATTTAATTCATCTGGCTGAGCTGCCGCCCAATTGAGAATATGTTGTAGAGATTGTTGTAGTAGTTCTCGTTGTTCTAAGTTAGCATTAGTAAGACCAGCCAACATATTCTCTGATGAAGCCAAAAAGTCTTTCGTTTTATTGAAATGGCACAGTTCATCATTAATTTTAAGGGACACAAAGCCTGGGGTAGCAGAAAAACTTCTTAATGTATTTTTGTAACGAATTCCCTGCCAAGACTGCTTATCAAAATGTTGTAATGTCATTACTTTCTTAAGCCTTTCTTTATCCGCTTCGGGAAGTACCTTCCTGTCATTAAATTCTGTTTGTAATTCTCCTATCTGGAAATTATTCTTTGACTGACCGGGATTGATCAAGAATTGAGTCTCTGGCTGAAATTCCGAATTTGGAATGTATGAACAGCTCGGTGTCGGTTTTGAAGCCTCACTGGTCATAGAACTAATATACTGAGGCAAATTATTTAAATACTCTGATATGTAACTCACTTGAGACATCAATGACGAGATACGTGGGTCCTCTGGTTGAGTCCGCCTTCTTCGCTTATTTGGCGGCGGAGAGGCAAGGCCTTCCTCATCATCCGATGATGAGGAAAATGATTTGCCTACAGTGCGCGAAACACGCTCTCCCTCCGAAGCAGCGGTTTCGGCACTCTGGACACTTCTACGTGTATCCATCACATTGTTATCGTCACTCATTGTAAAAATTAGTAAAACTTAGTAAACAAAACTGTATTCTATTTCAATTTTCTCAAAGTGAAACAAATTTGCACGTGTAGCGGCAAAAGATCTAAAAACGCTATGACATTGACAGTAACATTCATCTAGTCGTTCCGCTTCATGGGCCAAGGTAGCATACCATTCAGCCTAGTGGTGAGTTAAAGAAAGGATTTATAAGAAGATTGATGTGGTAAGTGAACTTAATTCTCTAAAAATGCAAAGGATCTAAGGATGCTTCTTCAACCAACGCTGTGTGTTTTAGAAACACATATAATATACAATTATATTATTTCAGCATAATTTTCTAATCTGATTTATTTATTTCGCCTATTTACCCTAATTACAACGCTTTTACAATTTTTTTTTTACAGTTATTTTTTTGTTCTACATTGAACCTTTCTATGTTGTACAATGGACAGTCCATTATCAAATGAGGAATGGAGTGTTTGGGTCACAGGCGTACGATGGGTCATCCTTGCACTTGAACCTATTCAAGCATTCGGAAAACCCACCGTGCTTTTTTTTTTTTTTTTGGGAAACAAACAGCATACAATATTACCTTAATGCTATACTTAATTAGTAATACAAAAGCCAAGGACAGTTTCCACGATAAAAAAAAAACAGTTTAATTGAGTGAACACAATAAAAAATCATTAATTGTGTCAGGATTGGGTCGGGTTCTATTTTCCTAACTAAACGGATTTCCTATACCTATTCGCGTCTGGCAAGAACACCCTAGTCACCGCAGCTGTGTTACCCGTTTTATACCGCTGGTTACACTCGTCAAGCGTTTGCATCCGAATGCTTCGCTTGACGAATGAAACCGGGTAAACTATGATGGTTGTGACGAGGATATAAAAGATGTTGCTTTCATGATGGTCGTGTATTAAGAGAGTTTTCAATAGCGATACAAAATAATATATAATTACTTAAAACTACGTCACGCGCGAAAGGTCGTCATGTTATCGACCTAGTTTCACTTTCGATGCACATACCTATGTACTTACTTATACTACTACATCACCCCTCTAGAAAAATAAAAAATAAAGTTTGTTAAAATACTTTTTTTTTGTTACATATAAACTTAACAATATTACATGTTACTTAGTAAAATCAAAGAAAAATACAAAAATAATATATAACATAATTGAATTTTATTTAAGAGGGAATAAAAAATTACATATGATGATATGGCTTAGTATTATTCTTATGTATAATGTATTCTTTTCCATTCTTAATGATTTTAACATTAGGTGCAATTTCTTCCAGAACTGGATAAGGACCATTATAAATACATTGCAATTTATTTCCTATTTGATTTTTTAAAAGTACAAGATCACCTTTATTGTATACAACATGATTCATCTTACTATCATACTTTTCTATGTATTTTGCTTACAATTAAATTTTCTTTGGCGTCTGCCTCTGTAACCTATATTTTATTTTTTTCGGATTACCGGCATAGTTGTAAAGTGGATCTACTTTACTATTTTGTAAATTACTTGGCTCTTCTTTCCATTAGTTGACATCGAGTATCGAGTTCATATTTTTTTCATGGAAAGAACTCATAATTCAGAACTCGAATACGAAATTTCAAAGCGAGGAGACAAATACGACGCGAGAAATAAATTTCTAAAAATTAAGATTTTTTAGGTTACAAATGTCAATTTAACATCATTTAGACCCTGTGTTGTCATTTTTTAACATAAAAACGTGTTTGACGTCAGCCCGCTAAGTTGGTAGCACTGCTAAATTGTCGCAAATAGCGCTAATCCAATGCCGTAATGCCAGTAATAAAAATATGTAAGGACCGCCATTTTGTGAGATTTGTTTTTGTTATCAATCCCGCGACAACGCGATGATTCATTCCAATATGGAGGACAGACGTCCAATTCAAAACAAGACGCAAGGTCAATCCGGTGGTAACCGCCGTAGACTACGCGATGCCCAAAGGGCTTACGAGAGGAGAAACAACATTGAAGAGATGAAGGACTGGTCTTACCAGCCTCAAGAGTTTGATCCCTCCCGTGTACGAGGCCGAAAGCCGACCAATAGGTCCGGTGGCTTTAAGAAGAAAGTAGAAGATCAGCGGAGCGAGAAGTCTAATCCCTCGTCTTTACGCCCTTCTACACAAGAGACACCTGCGCGCGACGAACCGCTGTACGATTTGGGTCCGCACAGTACTTTAATCCCGCTGCAAGATGTCCATGTACAGAACTTCGACTTTAGTGGGTTTATCCCCTTGGTTGAAGAAACATATGAAAAGATGCGAGGCATAGATCCCCGTCTCAGTGAACGCTTACCACTAAGCTTGTTTACTCACGTATGCTGCAATCACCTTAATCTTCAGATTGCTGAAGTCGCTCGCCAGAATGGGCAGAGCATATTTGGAGTATTAACAGACCTCAGAGAGGTGCTCCCAGACTATCAATGCATACCAAAGTCTATAACAGATTACATTTCACATGCTAGCAACGCCCTCACACAAACTGGTGTTGAAGTGAAATTAAACTTACCACCCATAGCCGTACCACTCCCGCCTGATGGTGACATTCCAGCCGGGTCATACGGACCAGTAAACGCACAAACTCACAACGTTTACGAAGCTTACCCCAATCCATTAGTGACCGCCAACCGCGTACTAGCGAGTCAAGCGAACAATGCCAATTATCAACCACTGCCGAACGCTTTAGTTCCAGCGAACCTGATACCTAATCGGAACCTACTAGGATATGGACCGATAGATGCACAGAATAATGGCGGGAGCGCAGACAGTCAGCGTTTGTATTCTTCGCAGTTGAGAGCGTTTCCGTACTCCTGTTGATATTTATGAACGTTTGGCTACCATGGCGTCCCCGAAGTCTCAGTCTTCGAGTTCCGCTGTGTCTTCGCCTGAAGAGTCGAGTGTAGTGCGAGTTTTGGACTCCAGTGAGCCGCTTGTGTCGAACTCCTCTTTAGTGTCTTCGAGTGTGCAAGTGTTGGACTCAAGTGAGCCGCTTGTGCACCGACCCGTTCTTGGGTGCTCATCGTCAGTGCCTGTGCAAGTGTTGGACTCTGGTGAGCCGCTTGTGCAAGGTGACGAGGAGCCCATTGCTGGGTGTTCATCGTCTGTGCCTGTGCAAGTGATGGACTCTTGTGAGCCGCTTGTGCATGGTGACGAGGAGCCCATTGCAGGGCCTTCTACTGCTGCTGTTCCAGTTGGTGCTACTGAATCCTCAGGTTATTAGAATTTATTAATAAATATTGTACATTAATTGTTATTTAAAGAAATTGAATATTTAAGACCGGTTGTGGTTAAATTAGGTTAAAATAAGTGACAGAACCGAATTAGTCAACCCCGACTCGCTGTGGTACTAGTCTGCCCTACCCCAAGAGTGTTTTATGAGCCCGGAGGCGCGGAGGGAGAGCAGCTCCCACCTGCTGTAGTCTCCGCACCTTCGGCTTATTGGTCGCCTTCGGCGACCAGCCTCAGCCGCTCCGATGAGCATGTAATGCCTGCAATACACTACGTAAGGGTGGAGGAGCTGTACTTCCCGCAGCGCCGGAGACGTTTAGAACCTATAGTTGTGACATATCTGAGCATGTTATCAAATAACAAATTAGTTTTATAACTGATTCCTATTACATTAGTACCTATGTACTTTACTGTTATTTCAATGTGTTTTCATTTTTATTTTCAGATGAGGATTTGGAAGCTCAGCCGCAGCAATCAGGATCATCTGGGAGGCGCATCCATTTGCTCTCCAGTGAGATTCAAAGCCATTGGAACTTAAGGAAAATACATAGAATTTTTGGGTCCACTGAAGACTGCATCCGATTTTCAGAGGAGAGAGGTTTGATACCCACCTCTAGGATGTGCCGAATACACAGGAGCCCTATGAGCCTAGTTCAGTTTGGGCGACAATTGGGGACCTTCAGGTGCCGTAAAAGTTCCTGCAGAGGCAGGTCCTTCAGTCAGTCCTTAGGGACTTGGTTTGAGGAGGCAAGGCTGCCATTACCAACAATCTTTGAGTTGATGTATTTGTTTGCGCAAAATACTTCATATGAAAAAGCGAGATTAGAAACTGTAAACCCGGATAAAGTCGGATCTATATCATTCCGAACAATTGCAGACTGGTATTCATATTGCAGAGAAACTATTCTAATTTTTGAATTGGAAAAACAACATCAAAGACCAATGATCGGTGGCCCTGGAAAGATAGTGCAAATTGACGAATCCAAGTTTGGAAAAAGAAAATACAATAGAGGACGTCATATAGAGGGTCACTGGGTCATTGGCATGATTGAGGATGGGAGCGATGACCTACGTGTGGAAGTGTGTCCCAATAATGAGAGATCAGCAGAAGTTTTGGTTTCACTTATTAAAAAGCATGTTCGGGGAGGTTCCACTATTCATACAGATTTTTGGAGAGCGTATGATTGCCTTCCCGAACATGGCTATATACACAAAAAATTTAACCATAGTGATCCGGAAAATAGATTTGTTGCTCCGGATGGGACACACACCCAGCGAATAGAAAGTAATTGGCGAGGTCTAAAGAGGCAATTCCAGATAGCGAATTATAAAGGGAATTTTGAGGACTGGTTGGTGGAAGAGTCGTGGAGACGAAGGCTTCGAATTGAGCATTTGGACAAATTTGAGAGTCTTTTAGAAGCAATAAAACATGTTTATAAAATATAAAATAAAAGTCTTATATTGAAAGCCGTTTTTTATATTTAAACTGTCCTTATAAAATGTAGTATGTACGGTCGCCAGCACGTCGGGTTACTACAAAATGTCAAAATTTATTAATTGAAACTAAAACTGTTGGACATAATGTTGAATTTTATTTAAAGAAATTTGACAGTTTGTAGTAACCTGACGTGCTGGCGACTGTACTTCACGAGCTTCACTCACTGATAATATGATTTTTAAGGGCGAAATTTCCGCGCTCCCACATTTTAGGGGGGCGGGGGGTGTATCTCATTTTGGGGGGGGGGGGGGGGGTTATCTCATTTAGGGGGGGGGGGGTACACCACCGGGGGAGGGCAGCTACCCCCCTCCCTCAAATTCGAGGTCAACTAATGGATATTAGAAACTTTCTTAGCAAAAAATATCGATTTTCAGGGCAAAATTAAAAATTCTATAAAAAACCCCCCCTCCCAGCCTGAAATTCGATGTCAACTAATGGAATTTAGAACCCATTATGTCGCTGTTTTAGATAATAAGATAAAGGAATAAAATCGTAAGTATAGTGATTTTCGCGCTCAAAATTGAGCCTGGTAGTTTCATATTTCCGAAGTGTTTTATACAGTTTTATGCTATAAAATGACTAAAATGAGTCGTAAAAATATGTTTAGAGTAATTATTTTGCCAAATACATGTATATTTTACGAATTGTTTTGTAAAGAAACATGTTGAATTTGCTGACATTCAACCAAAATGGCGATGCCGTTGCAACACGCCATAATGAACTCTATTTATATGACGTCACGGCTAACGGGCTGAAATCTGATGTACGGCAGTTTTATCTCGTTGTAATCTATAGGGCTGGGACAGTCATCGTGCAAATGTCGATAGTATCGATGCAATATTTTTTGTGTTTATACTGTCGATCGATGACTAAACTTGTATTTTGTAATATTATGACACATGTTTTGTGAAAGTAAAATAAATATGAATTAAATATAAAGTATTGGTGAGAAGCAGTATGATCAAAACAATGTGACGAAAATGATTAGTTTTTATTATTAGTTTATTTCTCTTATATTTGTAGAAAATGTCAACCTGGCGCGTGGGTGTTGATGAAGAACCGCCGGCAGACTTCCTGGCGGCGTTATACGGCGAAGATGAGGAGGAGGATATCAGTGATGCCGAAAGCGACATCGCAATTGAGGTAATAAATCCTTTCGTATCTAATAATAATTTTTGTTGGCTACTTCTTTTGGTTCTAACATAGACTACTTGAGTCTGAATTTGGGGGAGAGGGGGAGGGCAGGGAGTGATGGGGAAATACTGTCTCCGGAAATAAAATTAAGAATGGTGTTAGAAAGTTTAAAAAAATCTTTTCAAATAAAGTATGCGTTTCCGCGTTGAAGGCAATGTCATGGGGGCACCACCCTCCGTCTCCCTCACTCCCATGAGACAAGTTGGAAACAAGTAGTATATAGTGAACCTTCCTTTTTCACGGTTCTTAGGATTGATGTGACTTTATAGTGTTCTATAGATAAGAGTGTTACATACTTACTACTTTTTTCCTCGTCTTTTCTATGAGTACCTCGCAGAAGAATTATAATACCATAGTTTGTCAATGGATCTTAGTTGATCAGTGGTGGTGGTCTCTTTTTTGATTGCTGCGGTGTTGTAAATGTGTATGTTACATGTAATGACGATTGCACCTACTTGTCTTGTCTGAGTTTACGCTCTCAAATCCTCATTAGAAGCATATGTTTGTGTGATCAGCATGGGCGTTTGGTGGTTGACGCATGGCTTGCTTTGTTTATGTATGCAGGTGTTAGATGAAGAGCCGGTTTACCAGCGCTCGCCCTCGCGCTCAAGGTCGCTTACGCCTACTGCTCCCGCTTTCTCTCCTCTCACTTCGCCCAGTCATCGCCGTCGGGAGAGGTCACGCTCGCCGCTTAGACCTTATCCGTAAGTTTTGTTACATTGATTCAATTTACTTATGGAGTCGTATGTGATATTTGGGTTTTATACTTATACTTATACATCTATATTATATATATTTATACATTATAAACAGTGCTGGGGGGATTAATTTTCATTACTAATGAGCCTACTCCTCTTGAATTACGACAAGATACAATGACAAAAAAAATTATATTTATTGTTTTATGTCATGGTATCTTGTGGTTATTATTTTACTGACAACAGCTATTTTGTTTAAGTCTTGGCGAAATTTTGGCCATCTTCGATGAGGATGGTACGCCACTGGAACACATCGATGTGGTGATGGACGGCGACGAACAAGAACAATTTTTAACTCCGGACGCCCACGAGACATTTGTGCGGCCGGATAATGGTGGTAGAGGTAGGGGCGCACGTAGAGGTCCGCGGACTCTACGTGGAAGAGGACGAGGTGGACGTGGACGTGGCCGTGGCCGTCAGAACCGGGGTCGTCGAGGGGAGGGGCAAGCGTGGGACATGGGTCACCCACTTTCGGAGATTTGGGTGACGGACGAGGACGTGCCACCTGAATTTGAATGTATGGTGAGCGATATATTGAGGAGGCGAGAGGCGAGAGCACTTGATGCTGCCCGAAACAGACGTGAATCTCGAATCGAAAGACGATCGGATGAAATCGAAAGTGAGGAGGATGACGATTTCGCAGACACCATTGATGGAATGGATACTCCCCTGGAAGGTCAGAATTATCCATTACAATGAAAAAACATGTTGTGTTTGGAAATTGTCGTATAAATAAATTAGTTTACGAAATTATGGTAAAACCATTTTTGTATAAATTAGTTTACGAAATTTTGTTTGAGCAGTGTTGTGCAATTTTTTCTGAAAAGAACAACTCCTATCCTACTAAACAAAGTGGGGAATAAAATGGATTTGATTTCTACCTATGTAATTTTTTTAACTACTAGTTATGCATTCAAATTAAAGGTTTTCTAACACATATTTTCTAATTTTTACAGAAAAAAAATTAAAAATGCTGATTCTCGTGCATTTGTGTATACCAGTCTTAGTATAAACTAGCAGCTGCCCGCAGTTTCACCCGCGTGGCTTCCGTTCCCGTAGGAATATCGGGATAAAAAGTAGCCTATGTGTTCGTCAACTACTTGAAGTACCTATATACCAACTTTCATCCTAATCCGTTAAGTAGTATTTGCGTGAAAGAGGCACAAACAAACAAAAAAATAAACAAACAAACTGACACACTTTCGCATTTGTAATATTAGTATGATATGTTTTAGGCTCTATTTATAATGGAAGAAAGAAAAATGTTTTTATTACTCTTCTTTCAACACGATTATATAATAATAGGTAAGAAAACTATCGAGAGAAAAAAAATACAAATAAGAACAAAACTTAACATAAGCTAAAAAATATAAAAACATTGTTAATAGTTCATGTAAATAAGAGAATCAAAATTAAAACTGAAATTATCTTTGGGGACTAATATAGATTTGATTTCTACCTGTGTACATATATTTTTATTTCTACCTGTGTAAATATTTTTAATATATGTTTTTGTAAATAAAACAAAGTTATACATAGAAAGTGTGTTTTATTCATTTACATAATTATAGGAACGAAAAGGAAATATCGATAAGACATCGAAAAGTGCAGGGACATCCCTAGCCATTCAAGTAGTTTTTATGGTTTCGAGTGTCGGGTTTCAAGTGTTGTTTTTATAAACATCTTGGGAGATCTGGATAAGAACTGTTTACATTGGGACAGAACAGTCTTAGTTCATTGTTTTGAATAGATAATACATGCATTTTCGTGTAATATGAACTATTTATTAGCGAATTTTTTTGCGAAAGTTTGACCACATAAAACTAATGTACTGATGATGTCATAGTTTTCAATTTTAGTATCTGAATATGGTATAAATATTCATAAATCAAATACAGTTTACAGAATGAAAAAATATGGTCTAAATGCGAATAAATCAGGTTTTTTGTGAAAGACGGCATTTTCACTCCATACTGTCAGTTTATTAGGGGGGTGTTTTTTTTGCGTATTTTCAAAATGGCCGGGGTCTGAGAGGTTAATAGCCATTTTTGGAATTTTATTGTTTTTATGTAAATTATGTGCGTGTGTGTCTGCTATTTATTTATACACCTAGTTTTGTGTTTTAAAATAAATTATGATGTTTTAATTTTTCAAAGGGGTAGAGTACTGTGGTGACTAGTTATTAATGAATCATAACATATAGGTTTAATGACCTGACCCCGATAATTACGTCACTAGGTAAATGTAACAAGGTATTTATATAAGTTATTTTGTAATAATAAATGAGTATCTGATTGGCATTCGGAGTTGATTATTTATCATCCCTAAGTAAAGTAGATTAACATCAGATGACGCAATAGCAAGATGGAGTACGGTTTCGAAAGGAAGGTTTTCTCATATATACATGTTGTAAAACGACAGTTAGTAGAAGTTTTTTGCAAGAAAAATGAGGTGCAATTATTAACCATCAAAATGGTGAAAGAAGAAGAGGGGCGTCAGGTGATTTCGGCATTGATAGAGGGTAACATTGGCCATCAGCAGTTGTGCCCAAAACAAATAAATGCGAGACAGAAGGAGTTGCTGGAGAATTAGATGTAGACTTCCCGGATGGCACTAAAGCTATAGGCAAGTTGAAATTAGTTTACTCGGGAAAACTTATATGGATTTGGCAAATCATATGGGAGCGAGATACAACCTATGAAGATTGGTAATATAACAGTTGGCGAGTGAAAGTGGGAAAATTGTGAAAAGTGAAACGAACGATGTAAATTGGCATACCTACCTACTATCTATAAGGCCTCTGCCTCGAATCTAGCGGGTAGCGGGGCGGCGACGCACACTGGAACTCCTTCATATAAAGTAGTGCTCAATACCAAAATTTCAGAATGTGGGTATATCAACATTTTTATACTACTTCTATGAAGTTGAGGGTATTGTTTATTCTGTACATCAGTAATAAGCTATTGCTTACTATGAGTTTGTAGATAAACAGTGTCGAAGTTTGCGAATTTTACACAATTCAAATAAGCAGTATTTTTGCAACTTATTTAATTTAAATTTTCTGGATAATCGCGTGGTATATCTAAAAAAATTAAGATGTTTGTACATATTTAAGGTTAGTAAAATATATTTTAATGATTTTTATAAACAAAATAATGTCAAACAATACCAACAAAGCGTATTTAGTCGTAAAAGGTAAAAAATCCAATTTCATAACTTATTTGGTAAAGTTGCATTACACTTTTAAAATTATTTACATAGATTAATAGTAATAACCCTAAGGTATCAAAATGCGAGTGCAGAAGTGAAAGCATGTTGCAACTTTAGGAAAAAAAAATTTTTCTTACGCTCGGCATTTTTACATTTTTTTTTAAGATTTAAGTAAATCCATATATTTGTGAATCGTTCGAGCTGAAACTGTCACTAAATATCTTCAGGCAAATATATAAGCCATAGAGAAACGTTTTACATTATAACCTGAGAATTGTAGGAGTCGTTTGTTTTTATTTTACAGAAGAATTGTTACCCAGAAAATTCAGTACCTATATCTAGAAAAGGTATGTGTGAAATACTCTTTTCCTCTCAATACAAGAATATGGACAAAATTTGCTGTCATTTTTAAGTAACAAAATTTACATAAGTGACAAGGATAACTTTTACAAGATTTAAGTAAATCCATATATTTGTAAATCGTTCGAGCTGAAACTGTCACTAAATATCTTCAGGCAAATATATAAGCCATAAAGAAACGTTTTTACATTATAACCTGAGAATTGTAGGAGTCGTTTGTTTAAGACGGGGAATAAAGAAATAAGTGATAATCAAATAATTTTATAAAGAGTAGTCCTGTTCTAGTAAGACAACTGGCACCGATCCTTTGTAACGCACTGTGCATCAGTCCATTTGAATCAATATTCTAGAATACCTTCAATCTCTCCATCTCTTGATTTAGATCTATAAATCAAGGAAACCAGTCATGACTGATAAATTAAGTGCAGAGGCTAGCGCCTTCTGGACCAGTTTGGACAGGTCCCCTGGAACTCCAGTCGCAGGGAAGACTGTTCGAGAGATATTCGAATCAGTCAAATCTTTGCTGGTGTCCGTAACAGGCAAAGACACTGTTATCAGTGAACTCTTCGGTTATTCAGGATTCAATGTGATAGAGTTCAGGAGGACTATCTCATTGAAATTGAGCGAGTTTGACATCCTCTTCCTATGCCTCTTTGGCATAGTTAGAGGTAACAATCTGGGAAGGGTCCTTAAATCGACCAATTCATCAGAAGCAGTGAGGAAACTCACTGATCTGAAGAACAAAATCAACCTCAAGGAGAAAGCAGAGGGAAAGACTCAGGCCGCCACTTTATCTAGAATGGTAATTTCATTTCCTGAAATCACTGATAGCTGCGTAATAGCGGGCCCTATCTTATGGAATGTGCTGCTGGACCCCCTTCTGAGGAGTCTAAACGAGAGAGGTGACTATAGTCAAGCTTTCGCGGACGACGTATTTCTCGTCTTTGACGGTGACACGGCCCTGGAGATTCAGACACGGGCAAATGCCACCCTCGAACATGTCCGGAGGTGGGGTGTCAGTAACAAGCTCAAGTTCGCGCCCAATAAAACAAACGCCATGATACTGACTCGAAAGCTAAAACATGACACCCCACACCTGAGCATGGGCGGGGTTGACATTGGCCTGTCCCGCGAGATAAAGCTGTTAGGCCTGACTATTGATGACAAGCTGACCTTCAATTCGCACGTCTCCAATGTTTGCAAAAAAAGCAATAGGTATAAATAAGCAACTCTCGAGAGCCGCAAAAGTCAGTTGGGGGTTGCACCCTGAAATAGTTCGAACTATTTATGTCGCGACGGTCGAACCCATCATTATGTACGCCGCGAGCGCATGGGCTCCAGCCGCGCAGAAGCTAGGCGTGCAGAAGCACCTCAAAGCTGTGCAGAGGGGTATCGTGCAGAAGATCTGCAAGGCCTATCGCACGGTGTCCCTGCACGCAGCGCTGATTCTTTCCGGGATCCTCCCCCTAGACCTCCGAATCCGTGAGGCGGCCTCGCTATACGAGGCCAAGAAGGGAGTGCCCCAATCAGCGCTGGGTGACAGGGAGGTCGAGCGACCGGCTTCCGCACTTAAAACCCCACACCCCGCAGAACATATGCGCCTCGAGTTCCAAACCCTAGTAGACCAATCACAAACCGACGAGAATAGTGACTACGACTAGCGATGTGCCGCTGGGAATATTCCCATTTCCAAGTAATTTACTCGTTGTAAACTTACGGGAATATTCCCAATATTCCCGGAAACTTTCCCAAAGTTTCCAAAATAATATATTTTCAAGTATAGTAAAAATTCTGTGCTATTTATATTTTCTTCTTAATCCCACGGTTACGCAACAACAAGTATGTGCATGCGCTTGCTTGAGCCGCGAGGGGAGGGTCCCGCCGCGCCGCCCCCCCCCTTTCCTCTAGTTTTGCCGCTTTGATTGTCGAGTGTGCTGTGCTAGCTGTGTTAGTCATAATGAGACCAAAAAGTAAAATTTTTGATTACTTTCTACAAACTGTTAACGAACAAACAAATGATATATGTTCATTTTGTAAAATTGTATACAAATATAAAAATAACTACTAGCTTTGCCCGCGACTTCGTCCGCGTGGAATAGTGATTTTCGGCGGGGGCGGAACTTTTCGCATAATGTCGATTGTCCTAAAGTCGTTTGTCATACATCAATTGGCATAATCATCAAATAGCATTACATTAATGTCACATATTTTTATGAAGCACAATAAATGAAATCCCTAATTTCATTTGGCCTAATATTACGCAGTCCTAAAATCCCTTAGCATAATTTTATTTGCCATAACTATAGAAAAACCCAATCTTATTTCATATATTTTATATTATTGTATTATATTTTTGTATTATAGCGCTAATTGTTTTTTATTGTAACGCCATTTGTTCCCTTTTTTTATTTTTTTTTCTCTATGTTTTTCATTAATATTTGTTCTTAATTTTTTAAACTAACTGTTAATTTGGCTCGCAGTCCCACCAAAACGGTACCGACGGAAGATCAGCGCTGGCCAAAAGCCATGCATTATGCTGAGTCGGGACCGTTTTGGGACAAACGGTTTTTAGTCTTATAGGTGTTTTTATTTTTATTCGTATGTACTGTCTTTTGTTTGTCCCAAATAAACTTACTTTTCTTTCTTTCTTTCTTATTTGGCATATTATAGGTAGTCCTAAAATTTTTTTATGGTAAAAAAATGATACATAACAATTTCTATTATACTTTTGGGTTAGGGTGTCGCAAAGGGGGTGCAGGACTTAAAAAAATTTCAACCGATTTTGTATAGATCAGGGACTTGTAAAATTTTCAAGAATGAATTTTATAAAAATGCGAATATCTCGAAAACGGTGCATCGTAGCTAAAATCTAACAAAATTTTGGACCCCCCTATGACACCCCCGGAGATACTAAGGAGGAATCCGACGGACATATATTTGTTTTCCTCTCAAAAATTTTGGAAAAAACAGAGAAGGGGGACGGGGGTCTGCAGCAACAAACTGTAACAGACGTTTCAGGTTAGGTTAGGTTAGAACTGTGACCAAAACGCCGCGCGAGCCGAGCGAGTGAAGCGAGCGTGCCGCGGCAGCGGCTGGCGAAGCGCCAGAAAAAATTGTTTTTACTTATTAAAAAAACACTTTTTCAATTTATTTGCATAAGAGTCAATGACAGAAACGAATCGCCTAAAAACCGACTCCCCGCAGTCTTGTATGCCCTACCCCTAGAGTGTAATTTAAGCCCGCGTAGGCGCGGAGGGGCGAGGTGGCCCGCGATCTGAGGAGCAGGTGATGACTGAAAACCATCTGCGACGATAAGCTCGCGTGGGACCGCCAGAGCCCCGCAGCGCCGGAGCCGTGACAGAAATCATGCATGCTGCATGCCTGCTTGCATGCTGCTTGTTTGCTTGCATGCTGCTTGCCTGCTTGCATGCTGCATGCCTGCTTGCATGCTGCACGCCTGCCTGCATACAGCAATTATGCTATAAATTTATATATTTATATTATGCTAAAAAGTTTCGACCGAGGGAAAGTGATATTTTTCCGGGATTAAAATTAGCCTATGTCACTATCTAGCTCGTAAACTACCCACATACTACAAAACACGTCAATCCGTAGCTCCGTTTTCACGTGAAAGACGGACATACAAACAAACACACTTACACATTTATAATATTAGTATAGATTGTATGTCAAAAGAAAATACATATTACGCTGAACAATGTCTCTTAAGATACTATATTTGTATCTCTTATAGTTTATCTGGGCTGCTAGGGTTCCACATCAGGTGTACCAGACCTTCGATATTTTTCCGTCAATAGAAAATGTTCATTACTTTAAACAACTTTTCTTAAGACGCTATGTTTGTATCTCATATAGTTTAACTTGGCTGTTAGGGTTCCACATCAGGTGTACCAGATCTTCAAACTTTGTACGTCAATAGAAAATGCTCATCACGCTTAACAATTTTCCTTAAGACCGTATTAGTATATCTCTCATAGTTTGACTGGACTGCTATGGTTCCACATCAGATATTGCGATCTTCAAAATAAATTATAGCCTATATGTTGGCGACGACCAATAGCTGTATAACAAAAAAGTTTCATTAAAATCTGTTCGGTAGTTTTTGCGTGAAACGCGGACAACAGACAGACAGACAGACAAAAAATTCAAAAACTATATTTTTGGTATCTGTTTCGTTTAAGAAGACCCTGGTGGGAGGTATTTTTTTCTATTAATTATTTTCAATGTATAGAATTGGATCGCTTACAGGTTTACTATAATTAACTATATGGGTATTGGAAATATTCCCGTAAACATTGGAAATTTACTGGGAATATTCCCAGGAAAATTGGAAATTTTCGCCATAAGTGATAATTAACCTTTGGCATATTCATTAAGCCTTGTAATATTGCCAATAGAATGGTTAGCATACAACAAAAAAAATACTGTAATACAACACAAGCAATTTTCCCCTAAATTTCCGCTTTTGGGAATATTGCCGGGAACGCTTCTGGGAATATTCCCAATGTTTCCAATATTCCCGGGAACGGCACATCACTAACTACGACATCCGCATATTCACTGATGGCAGCAAAATTTACGGCCGTGTCGGTGCAGCTCTATCCTTATGGAATAGAGAAGCCGAAATTAAAGCCGTCAAATTTGCCTTGCCATCTTATAGCACGGTCTACCAGGCGGAACTCTTGGCGATATGCGAAGCGGTGAAACAAATTTGGCAGCGTAGGGAAAACACCTTTGCGATTTATAGCTACTCTACTGCCGCTCTACAGTCGATAACAAGCATGGACTGCCTGCACGCCCTGGCAGTTGAAACCAGAGCCAACATTAAACTAGCAAAAGACCAGAATAAGCTAATAAGCTTATTCTGGATAAAAGCTCTCGTTGGACTTGCTGGCAATGAACGCGCGGATCAATTGGCCAAAGAAGCGGCGCTCAATTTGAAAACGAAGCCGAACTACGACCTTTGTCCGGTTTCATTCGTCAAACAAAGCATTCGGATGCGTACGCTTGATGAATGGAACCAAAGGTACGAAACCGGCGAAACGGCTAGCGTCACAATAATGTTCTTTCCGAACGCAATTAGGGCTTACAGAGTAATTAGGAAATTCGAGCCGAATCCAATATTGACACAAGCAATGACGGGGCACGGTGGGTTTTCTGAATACAAGTGCAAAGATAACCCATCGTGCTCATGCGATCCTGAGATTCCCGAGTCCCTTCCCCACCTCATAATAGACTGTCCCCAATTCGCCGGTGACAGGTTCAATACGGAACAAAAACTTGATTGTAAAATCACCCTAGGAAATATAGAAAACATAATGTTAAGTAAAGAAAGAAACATATTCCTAACGTTTTGTAAAACCATAGTTTTAAGAGTTAACAAGAAGAACAAAGTAGACTAGAAAAATTATGTTAGAATAATATAATGTTATATATTAATTTTTAGCATAAGTAATATTAATTGTAAACAACCTAAATATAAGATACAAAACTTAGAAATAAGGATAAAACTGTAATTAGCAATAAGTAGCATAAATGTAAAGAACAAGTAAAATGTATAATAAGACGAAGAAATAGTAAGTAAGAAATAAATGTATTTAGTATTAAGATAAAGAACAGATTATGTAATAAAAACATGTGTCATGTGTTCAATTAAAAACTCCAATATAAAAAAGTAGATTAGATAGATTAGAAAATAGAGTAGGCGGTCTCTCCCGGCCGTTATTGTGAAAAAGACGAAGAATGAATGTGTAGTATGCAGTATGGAAGTGCGAGAGGCATAAAAGCGAGAACTAGTATGAAAGAGTAACTAAAACAACACTGTAAAAACAGGCTTTGACTCAGAGTCAGAGGTAGAAGAGAAAAAAAAAATGAAAATCTGTAAAAAAAAAATATAAGCTACACAATCTGTTGTCATTATTAGTTTTTATACTTCAAAAACATGTCACGGACTTATAGTATGTGTCATAAAAATGCCCTTAGGTTGTCATAATACTTAAAAATAACAATAATAATCATAGTAATGAATCAAACAATATCAGAATTAAAATAATTACACTTAAAAGTATATAATATTAGTCATAGACTTGCAATATATGTCATAAAAATGCCCTGAGGTTGTCATAATAGTTACAAATAGGTAACATTAATAATATAATATTAGATTAAACAAGAAAATAATAAAAAATCAGAATTACAATAATTGCAATTAAAAAATTACACATGATCCCTTTGCAAGAATGAAGATTCTTCTAGACGCATTGTCATGAATTCATTTAAGGAGTAAAATGGATGAGAAGTAAAGAAATGTTTGATGTCGTCATTAAGTAGTATACCATTAGCTTGGAACCAATCTTTTAAGTAACTCATGGCTTCCTTGATTATAAGCTCGAGTCTAGCATCACACTTATCATTGATCCCTACATGAGTATCATCTGCAAATAAACTAACGAATGACCAATTAGGAAGACAATTTACTAGGTCATTGACATAAATAAGAAAAGGATTGGACCTAATTCCGACCCCTGAGGCACTCCAATATCAGTGGTCCCGACATCTGAGATTTTATCCTTAATAGCCACGGTCTGAGTTCTATTCGATAAATATGATTTTATAATATTTAACTCAACTCCATGAAATCCGTAATGCTCGAGTTTCAACATTAGAATATGGTGACGAAGACAGTCAAAGGCCTTAGACAAATCACAAAAGATACTTGCGCACTTCTGCAACCTATCCAGGGACTCTAAAACAAAATGTACTACTTTTCTTATCGCCATTTCCGTCGACCTATTTTTTCGAAAACCAAATTGAGTGGTGGTAAAGAGATTGTTTTCTTAAAAGAACTGAACTATTTTGTCTTTGATGATAGTTTCAAAGATTTTAGACACGGTAGGTAATATGCATATAGGTCTATAGTTACTGACATCACAAGTTTCTCCCTTTTTATGCACGGGAATAACTTTGCCGACCTTTAAAGCATCAGAAAAGACTCCATTTTCCAAACAATTATTCACTACTATAAGCAACAACTCCATTAGGTATTGGTTTTGTAGTATCAGCTCTTTGATAGTTTTAGTATTCATATCATAAATGTCAACTGCTAATGTAGATTTTAAGTTAGAAACAATTTTATGTAATTCGTCAATATTAACTGAGTCAAATTTAATTGAGGTAGTTGGTTTAACCACCTTGTTGAGATACATTAGACATTTATCAATGTTAACGTCGACATTGCTAGTTAAAGAATGCGCTATATTGCGAAAGAAAACATTAAATATGTTGGCAGTAGGTTAAAATTGGGGTACCTGGATCAAGAGAGATCCAGGCACCCCAATTTTCACCATTCATTTATTCATCTTTTCAAGTATTCAAGTTTTCAAGCAATCATTAATTCGGCCTAACGCGATAAGTAGATAAAATAAAACTAACTTTTCTACATTTTTATATTTATTGAACAGGTAACAAAAATACCTCTGAATTAATGTCTTTTATTAACAATTTATTATGAATAGACATTATGTGGTGGTTTTGTTTACACATAAAACCTATAAAAGTATATCTATCCTACCTATTCCGAGCCTCTACAACTCTACTTGTATTAATTCGTGATTATACCTATCTGATACGAATACAGTACTACAACACATACGAGAACTTTACATGCATACACTTCTGCCTATTGGGGTTTAGAGCTCAGTAAATAAAAATAACAAAATGTTTATTTATGATACATACTTTATTTATTCACATAAAATTAATAACTACAGTAGTTTTCTATGCATTTTACTTAGTAAGTCTTTAGCACACTTATACACTTCATCGGAAAATATATAATCAACTACATGCTGAGCGCAAACAATAGCTTTACAATTACATGTCGTCTCGATATTCTTGAATTCATCTATATCATATATCTGCAGCCTTATTATTTTAGATTGCGGACCCGTGCTTGGCTTTTTAATATACGAATATAAAACACTGTCTGCACATCTTTTCCTAGATTTATTAACATTGGTGTTGAGTGTGGTACCATGCGCCTGTTCATCTATTTCGAACGACTGTTCTCGCTCAAGGTAGTTAAGTACATTTTGGCGTAACAATTGATCAGCTGGAATTGGTGAGTAATTGTCGTATGTTAAATCACGGGATTCCTGAAACAAAAATATTATTGAATACATCGTATCGAAAAAGAAACTGATATGTAGGTAACTACCTAGATTTACATAACATTCATTATAAATACCAAAAGATCTATGCAATGCTTGAAAAGTTGAATTAATGTATCTAACAAGCAATTAATGATAATGTTTATAGTAATGAGGAACTTACCGCCATTTTACAATATTGATAGAAAAATCGTATGAAACCGTATGCACAGATTAAAGAGCACTAAAACTCTGAGTTACATTAGGTTTTAACGTGATTTTATATAATAAACTGATTGTTTTTTTTTATCGTCGTTAAGGTACAAAATAGAGCAATTTACTACAGATCTAAAATAGGGATTACTTCTGACTATGCATTTATGCATGTGTGCCGTAGCATTACATGAATCATAAAGCTGTTGTCACAGACGTAGCTATAATATTCATAATTATGCTTTGCTATACCTACTTAAAGATAAAGCGATCTTTCTACATACTAGAAATATATGAGTACATATAGGTTGGTCATGTAAAAAAAAAAGACGGGTTGCACTCCGGGAGTGCCGGCAGAAGTGAAAACTTGATTATTAACGTTGAGCATGTTTGATATTTTGGAATGGTTAGGGAATAATTTTGCACCAATTGCTTTATCAGTATAAAAGTACTATAATTTATGTGGTAGAATACAATATTCATTTATTGCGCTATCGTACACAAACATGACAAACCATATTAAAGTGAACGTTAAGTTAGGTAATAAGATATAAGAAAACATTAGTTATTATAGAGAATCGAAAAATATATATTGACAATAAAACAAGAGACAAGTAAAAGACATTATCAACAGTCTGTCGCTAAGCAACCGAGACCATAGTCAACCTGTCACCTCAACATTCTCCATCCGTCCTACGCTTTTTCGATCAGGTCACGTGTCCTGACGCGAGTTTAAGATTTTATACCCATTACAGAAAAAGTGCTCAACGCCGCTAAAGAAGTTTTCACTTCAAAAATTACCCTCCTTCTGACATAGTCGGGTAAAAATAATAATAGCTGTCAACTATGTTATTGATCGCTTATATATTTTATAACAAACCACACCACTGTGTGTGTGTGTGTGTGTGTGTGTGTGATAGGCTTTGTAATTACAATGCTTGGAACTACGTTCAAGAAGCACAGGTTTTAGGGCTAGCGTACACTAATATTATATCGATCATACAGTCGATCAATATGTAATTGCTCTATAGCAAATCGTCAAGCGCATCACACTATCATACATACGTGATGTACAATTCGCCTTATAGTAAATTCAAAGACGACAAACTATCGCCCGATTAAAAATCTATAAGTGTTGGAGAGCTAAGTGGACTGTATGTGATTTTAATGGGAGGATGATGGAAACACTCAGTTTATGACTAAAAACTAATTTAATCACAAGAATCAACTGATACAAAAACACAAGGCAAGGAGACACTGACAAGTAAAAGCAAAACAAAACGTCATTACAAAAATATAAATTGATCGTATCAAAAAAGGTGGCATCTCAGCCAGTCGCCAACATACCGGACCCCCAGTGGAACACTAACAACCAGCGGTGGCTACTGGCTGGGAAGCAGCTTCCATTAAGACTAGCTTACGGGCCGGTCGGCGCAGTATGCCGCCTTTAGTGCGGACGTCTGCCACGCGGACCGCTCCGTCTAGCCCTGGGTAGGTTGACACTATCCTTCCTAACGGCCATAGGCCACGAGGAAGGGTAGGGTCGACGATCAGCACCACGTCTCCCTCACTGAAATTTATTGTGTTGGTGGAGGGTCCTCTTGCTCGGAGCGTGGGCAGGTACTCGCGCAGCCATCGTGCCCAAAACTGATCTGCCAGACGTAAGCTTCGACGCCAGTCGCACCTTCTGTCTAAGTCTGCATCTGTGAGCGTGCTGGTCCAAGGTGCGACTGAAGAGGAGCCCAGGATGAAGTGGAAAGGTGTGATCGCTTCTGGTGAGTCGGGTGAAGATGGCACATATGTGAGAGGTCTCGAATTTATTATGGCCTCTGCCTCGAGGAGTAGTGTGGAAAGTACATCTTCTTTTAATACTTTTTCGGCGAGGCAGGCTCTCAGGGCTGTCTTCACGGTTCTCACCAATCTTTCCCACGCTCCGCCCATGAACGGTGATGCCGGTGGGATGAAACGCCATTCGATTTTGTGGTTTGTGGCGTATGCTTGCACTGCGTCGTCTTGTAACGAGCGTAGCTCTCGGGAGGCTCCGACAAAGTTGGTACCATTATCGGTAAATATTGTTGAAGGCGAACCTCGGCGAGCAATAAAACGTCTCAGGCTCATAATGGCAGCATCTGATGAAAGTGAGGTGACAAGTTCTAAGTGGATGGCTCTCGTTACTAGGCAGGTGTACAGCGCGACGTAGCGTTTTTCTCGGCGTCGGAATATTGTGACAGTGATCGGACCAAAATAATCTAGGCCAACGTGCGTGAACGGCCTCTTGTGATGGTCGAGTCGCTCTTCGGGTAGATTGCCAATTCTAGGTTGAGCAGGTTGGCCCTTCCACCTTCTGCATTGGAGACAGGCTTTGGCTACGCTACGGATGCTGTCTCTTGCTTTGAGTATCCAAAACTTCTGCCTGACCTCATTAAGGACGAGTTCGTTAAAACAATGAGCGGCGTGAACATGCTCGTGAAGGATGAGAAGCCGTGTGACGTGATGGCGACCGTCCAGAATTGCAGGCGATATGGCTCTCTCACTCACTCCTGGCGCATACTTTATCCGTGAGTCCAGTCGCAGCAAGCCATCATGGTCAAGAGTCGGCGCGAGTTTTGCTATTCGGCTGTTTTTGGGCACGGGCTGTGAAGATTCGACTGCTTTCAGCTCATCTGGGAAGCTATCTTTCTGAGCTCGTTGGAGTATCATCTTCTCAGCTGTTATAATGTCCGCCGCGTGAAGTTGTGAAGGAGATGTGGTGCCGTCGACGTATAATTTAGAATTTCGATCTAATGGCCGAGATAGTTTAAACCGGAACATTCGCGCACCGTGGAGAACACGGGCGGTGGCGCGCAAAAGGCGCAGCCAAGAGCTAAAACGCGTCGCGTCAGGTACTGGACTCGAGAACGGGACGTCGAGGAGCAGCCCCACCAGCTCCGACTTTAACTCGAGATCTGGTAGAGTCTCCTCGATGTCAGCAACTCGCTCGGTCGGCCAAGCGTATGGCGGCTGTAACAGAAACGGGGGACCTGTAAACCATCGATGAGACTGTGTGAGGTTTAATTTTTTTGGTTTTGTGGCATCGTCGGCGTCGTTGAGAGAGGTAGGGATCCACCTCCAGTTGGACGGGTTGGTGGTTTCCAATATCTCTCCCAACCTGTGAGCCACGAATGGTTTAAACGCCCGAGCATCACTCCGAATCCACTTGAGGACGGTGGTTGAGTCTGTCCAAAAAGTGGTTTCGGAGGGCTTGATTCGATGAGCTTTCAAAATTGTTTGCGCGAAACGAGAGGCTATAAGCGCAGCTTGTAACTCAATGCGTGGAATCGAAACCGGTCTTAAGGGTGAAACGCGTGCTTTACTGCCGATTAGAGTTGTAGATACAGAGCCGTCATCGTAAGTAAAACGCCAATAGGCAACGCATGCGTAGGCTTGTTCGCCACCATCGGCTACTACATGCAATTGTGTATCTACTAAATCTGTCCTAGTCATATACCAACGAGGTATTTTTATGTTGGACGCGACCTGCAATTGTGAAAACCAGTCTTCAGATTCGCTTACGTACGTATCGGGGAGCGGTGAGTCCCAGCCGACCCCTGCCCTCCATAGTTTCTGTATCAAAATGCGGCCCCAGATGATGACAGGCATTAAAAAGCCGAGGGGGTCATAGACCTTCATGACGTTAGACAATAGACTTCGCTTGGTTAACGTGTCGGCCGGTAACTGCGAAACTGCGCGGAAACCCAGTGAATCCTGACTTGGGTTCCACTTAACACCCAATACGCCGACCTCGCTACTAGGCGGTAAATAGACGTCGGAGGTCGCGTCGCTTCGAAGTTCCTTTGGGATAAGTGAAAGTGCTTCCGGATCGTTTGACGTCCACGCGCGCATCTCGAAACCACAGCCTTTATGAACGGTGACTACATCGGCGGCCAGCTGCGCCGCGTCGGCGACACTGGAGTGGCTACCTAGATAGTCGTCCATATAATGGTCGTCAATTATTGCCTTACAGGCGGCGGGGTACTCGGCTTGGAATGTTTTAGCATTTTTGTTTTTAATGTAGAGTGCGATGAACGGACTTGAAACCGCGCCGAAAATCATGGAGGACATGCGGTACTCTTTCAGCACGCCGTCTTTGTTACGCCAGAGAAAGCGTTGGGCGTCTCTGTCTCTTGGAGCAATTTTTATTTGAGGAAACATCTCTTTGATGTCACCGTTTAGAGCCACGGCGCTTTCTCTGAAGCGGAACAGGATGTCCAGAAGAGAACAAAGCAAGTCCGGGCCTTGTAGGAGCAAACAGTTTAAACTGACACCCTTCGTCATCGCTGCGGCGTCGTGGACTGCTCTGAGCTTCTTCTTTTGGGGGTGAAATACGCCGAAAATAGGCAGGTACCAGCGAATGCCAGTGTCTGTATCAATGCAGGAACCATTTGGAGGTTTTCTTTGATGATAGGTGATGGGTTCGCACTCTTCAGCGTAGCCTTTTGCGATAACATCATCGCATGATTCGGCGATATGAATCGTTACCATCGTAATAAACCGCGCACCCCAAGTACCGACGGTCAAAATGACCGCACCGATCCAAATGAAGATCGGGGTAAGGAGAAACAAAAGAAAAGACCAAAGCCTACAGCTCGAGATAAGCGTAAGGCGGAAGCATACCGCGAACGCAAGGGAGCAGAAGGAATGGATGCAATACAGGCCGAATTGATGAAAACACTACATCCTGGTTTTGCTTCAGTTAGTAATGCAGTTAAAGATTTATCTATTTCAACAGAGACAGCACCTGAAGTACCGACCTCATCAATAGCACTCGGGCCTCTCATCCGTGAAGCGACTTTGCGCACAGAAAGTGAAATGCGCAACAATCCGGCTCGAAGGACCAAAATGTTGGAGAGCTAAGTGGACTGTATGTGATTTTAATGGGAGGATGATGGAAACACTCAGTTTATGACTAAAAACTAATTTAATCACAAGAATCAACTGATACAAAAACACAAGGCAAGGAGACACTGACAAGTAAAAGCAAAACAAAACGTCATTACAAAAATATAAATTGATCGTATCAAAAAAGGTGGCATCTCAGCCAGTCGCCAACAATAAGTGTACGCTCGGTCTAAGTCATCAAGTCATTGAGTGAGTATCCTACTTATACGGTCTCGATATAAACACATCTCAAATCTGGAGGCCTATTACGAAAAATAATCACGATAAACGGACGATGTTCGTTGATCGATTTACATGATTTGAACCTTACACTTGAGTTAATAATGTCGCGGGATGGAACGAACATCGTACGCTTATCGCGATGCTTTTTTGTAATAGGCCCTCTCTGGATAATTTCTTGACAATGCACTATTTGTATGTGTGTAAAAGTTTACTATGCGTTTTATCCAAATTGAATTTTACAAATATGGGAAATCACACGTGATCGATGTGTATTTAAGCCGGGATGACAGGCGAAAATGTTACACAGTCCAAGCAGCAATAGTTGTCTCGCCATCAGCACGCAAGCAAATAATAAGGAAAGCAGAAAAAAAAATGTAAGTATTTTCAATTGTTCATCTTATTCAGATATTTAACTTATTCATGTATTTTTTCTGATAATGTATTCTATTAATTGACTTAATATTATTACTTACTTACAGGTCACGACAGAACACATATTCAGAGTCCTCTGAAGAAGAAGGTGTGAACATGGTGCAACCACATCATGGTGATAATGGCAGCGCTAGTAAGACCAGTGATGTTGCGACAACTTCTAAAAAGTTATCTTCGCGGCAGCAGCTCAGCTCTAAAAAGCGGAAACACCGCACCATCGCTCCTGCCGCGCCATCCAGATATTCAAGCTACGAACTATTCGGCACGGATAGTGAGGATGATGAAGACAACGATGGAGCGATCAAAACAAAATCTTCAAAACACGGTAATAACATGTTTTCATACTTCACTATAAAATATGATAAAGTTTATGGTCGACAGATACTTAAAAATAAGCTCGGAAATTATTACTTTGACTTGAAAGTGTATGACATAAACAAATCAAATGTGATGAATAAGCGACCGCAACCACGAATTGTCATAAAAAATAGAACAAATTGTGATACAGAGGCATGGTATCATCTTAAAAAATTTATTGAAGCATCGAGACGACAAACTAAGCTGTGCACGATGTTCACTATGTTCAACGAAGATGATATTCTAATGACATCAATTTCTTGTTTTCAAGATCGAGACTCGAAGCGTGAGAAAACAGAAAATCTCTCATCACCATCTACATCGAAGAAATTAAAGAGCGGTGCGATCCCTGAGCCTTCTCGAAAGTCTGCTGCTGCGAGTGACTTATTCGGAACTGACAGCGATGACGAATTCATCGACATCCCTAAAACGGGTAAAAAGCCTCCAACAATTTGCTCTTATTTTACTAAGAGGATGCCTCAAGGTGTGGCCAGGCAGACGGATGCGGAAAAAGAAGGTTCGCATTTTATAGAGTTAAAGATTTATAAAATCAGTGAAATAAAACATGTTCAGCCTATGAATAGATGGCGGCATGCAGTAATTACGATTAAAAATAAAACTAATACCGATTCTGAAGCCTGGGCACACCTTACCCAGTTTATAAAGGCCACGCGTCATGAGTTTAAGAATTGTAGACCAGATATGATAAGTGGATATAATTACCAATGAATATAGGTACTTATTAAAAATTTTAATCATATATTTTTAGACATTTACACTAAGTAAGTGTAACCTTATAATCATTTTTACATATAAGAATTTGCTATTTGTACTCAATTTATTAGATATAAAATAAAATGTTTCATTGCCAAATACTTTATTTTTATTCATTCATTCATTATTATTATTCATTCCTTCCACAGTTATCCCCACTTCAACCACATCATCTATAAATGAAGGCTTTAAAAGAAATAAAGTAATCGATGAAAGTAATAAAGTAATCGATGAAAGAAATAAAGTAATCGATGAAAGTAATAAAGTAATCGATGAAAGAAATAAAGTAATCGATGAAAGTAATAAAGTAATCGATGAAAGAAATAAAGTAATCGATGAACGTAATAAAGTAATCGATGAAAAAAATAAAGTAATCGATGAAAGTAAGAAAGATGCATTTGGAGACAGGCTTTGGCTACGCTACGGATGCTGTCTCTTGCTTTGAGTATCCAAAACTTCTGCCTGACCTCATTAAGGACGAGTTCGTTAAAACAATGAGCGGCGTGAACATGCTCGTGAAGGATGAGAAGCCGTGTGACGTGATGGCGACCGTCCAGAATTGCAGGCGATATGGCTCTCTCACTCACTCCTGGCGCATACTTTATCCGTGAGTCCAGTCGCAGCAAGCCATCATGGTCAAGAGTCGGCGCGAGTTTTGCTATTCGGCTGTTTTTGGGCACGGGCTGTGAAGATTCGACTGCTTTCAGCTCATCTGGGAAGCTATCTTTCTGAGCTCGTTGGAGTATCATCTTCTCAGCTGTTATAATGTCCGCCGCGTGAAGTTGTGAAGGAGATGTGGTGCCGTCGACGTATAATTTAGAATTTCGATCTAATGGCCGAGATAGTTTAAACCGGAACATTCGCGCACCGTGGAGAACACGGGCGGTGGCGCGCAAAAGGCGCAGCCAAGAGCTAAAACGCGTCGCGTCAGGTACTGGACTCGAGAACGGGACGTCGAGGAGCAGCCCCACCAGCTCCGACTTTAACTCGAGATCTGGTAGAGTCTCCTCGATGTCAGCAACTCGCTCGGTCGGCCAAGCGTATGGCGGCTGTAACAGAAACGGGGGACCTGTAAACCATCGATGAGACTGTGTGAGGTTTAATTTTTTTGGTTTTGTGGCATCGTCGGCGACGTTGAGAGAGGTAGGGATCCACCTCCAGTTGGACGGGTTGGTGGTTTCCAATATCTCTCCCAACCTGTGAGCCACGAATGGTTTAAACGCCCGAGCATCACTCCGAATCCACTTGAGGACGGTGGTTGAGTCTGTCCAAAAAGTGGTTTCGGAGGGCTTGATTCGATGAGCTTTCAAAATTGTTTGCGCGAAACGAGAGGCTATAAGCGCAGCTTGTAACTCAATGCGTGGAATCGAAACCGGTCTTAAGGGTGAAACGCGTGCTTTACTGCCGATTAGAGTTGTAGATACAGAGCCGTCATCGTAAGTAAAACGCCAATAGGCAACGCATGCGTAGGCTTGTTCGCCACCATCGGCTACTACATGCAATTGTGTATCTACTAAATCTGTCCTAGTCATATACCAACGAGGTATTTTTATGTTGGACGCGACCTGCAATTGTGAAAACCAGTCTTCAGATTCGCTTACGTATGTATCGGGGAGCGGTGAGTCCCAGCCGACCCCTGCCCTCCATAGTTTCTGTATCAAAATGCGGCCCCAGATGATGACAGGCATTAAAAAGCCGAGGGGGTCATAGACCTTCATGACGTTAGACAATAGACTTCGCTTGGTTAACGTGTCGGCCGGTAACTGCGAAACTGCGCGGAAACCCAGTGAATCCTGACTTGGGTTCCACTTAACACCCAATACGCCGACCTCGCTACTAGGCGGTAAATAGACGTCGGAGGTCGCGTCGCTTCGAAGTTCCTTTGGGATAAGTGAAAGTGCTTCCGGATCGTTTGACGTCCACGCGCGCATCTCGAAACCACAGCCTTTATGAACGGTGACTACATCGGCGGCCAGCTGCGCCGCGTCGGCGACACTGGAGTGGCTACCTAGATAGTCGTCCATATAATGGTCGTCAATTATTGCCTTACAGGCGGCGGGGTACTCGGCTTGGAATGTTTTAGCATTTTTGTTTTTAATGTAGAGTGCGATGAACGGACTTGAAACCGCGCCGAAAATCATGGAGGACATGCGGTACTCTTTCAGCACGCCGTCTTTGTTACGCCAGAGAAAGCGTTGGGCGTCTCTGTCTCTTGGAGCAATTTTTATTTGAGGAAACATCTCTTTGATGTCACCGTTTAGAGCCACGGCGCCTTCTCTGAAGCGGAACAGGATGTCCAGAAGAGAACAAAGCAAGTCCGGGCCTTGTAGGAGCAAACAGTTTAAACTGACACCCTTCGTCATCGCTGCGGCGTCGTGGACTGCTCTGAGCTTCTTCTTTTGGGGGTGAAATACGCCGAAAATAGGCAGGTACCAGCGAATGCCAGTGTCTGTATCAATGCAGGAACCATTTGGAGGTTTTCTTTGATGATAGGTGATGGGTTCGCACTCTTCAGCGTAGCCTTTTGCGATAACATCATCGCATGATTCGGCGATATGAATCGTTACCATCGTAATAAACCGCGCACCCCAAGTACCGACGGTCAAAATGACCGCACCGATCCAAATGAAGATCGGGGTAAGGAGAAACAAAAGAAAAGACCAAAGCCTACAGCTCGAGATAAGCGTAAGGCGGAAGCATACCGCGAACGCAAGGGAGCAGAAGGAATGGATGCAATACAGGCCGAATTGATGAAAACACTACATCCTGGTTTTGCTTCAGTTAGTAATGCAGTTAAAGATTTATCTATTTCAACAGAGACAGCACCTGAAGTACCGACCTCATCAATAGCACTCGGGCCTCTCATCCGTGAAGCGACTTTGCGCACAGAAAGTGAAATGCGCAACAATCCGGCTCGAAGGACCAAAATGTTGGAGAGCTAAGTGGACTGTATGTGATTTTAATGGGAGGATGATGGAAACACTCAGTTTATGACTAAAAACTAATTTAATCACAAGAATCAACTGATACAAAAACACAAGGCAAGGAGACACTGACAAGTAAAAGCAAAACAAAACGTCATTACAAAAATATAAATTGATCGTATCAAAAAAGGTGGCATCTCAGCCAGTCGCCAACAATAAGTGTACGCTCGGTCTAAGTCATCAAGTCATTGAGTGAGTATCCTACTTATACGGTCTCGATATAAACACATCTCAAATCTGGAGGCCTATTACGAAAAATAATCACGATAAACGGACGATGTTCGTTGATCGATTTACATGATTTGAACCTTACACTTGAGTTAATAATGTCGCGGGATGGAACGAACATCGTACGCTTATCGCGATGCTTTTTTGTAATAGGCCCTCTCTGGATAATTTCTTGACAATGCACTATTTGTATGTGTGTAAAAGTTTACTATGCGTTTTATCCAAATTGAATTTTACAAATATGGGAAATCACACGTGATCGATGTGTATTTAAGCCGGGATGACAGGCGAAAATGTTACACAGTCCAAGCAGCAATAGTTGTCTCGCCATCAGCACGCAAGCAAATAATAAGGAAAGCAGAAAAAAAAATGTAAGTATTTTCAATTGTTCATCTTATTCAGATATTTAACTTATTCATGTATTTTTTCTGATAATGTATTCTATTAATTGACTTAATATTATTACTTACTTACAGGTCACGACAGAACACATATTCAGAGTCCTCTGAAGAAGAAGGTGTGAACATGGTGCAACCACATCATGGTGATAATGGCAGCGCTAGTAAGACCAGTGATGTTGCGACAACTTCTAAAAAGTTATCTTCGCGGCAGCAGCTCAGCTCTAAAAAGCGGAAACACCGCACCATCGCTCCTGCCGCGCCATCCAGATATTCAAGCTACGAACTATTCGGCACGGATAGTGAGGATGATGAAGACAACGATGGAGCGATCAAAACAAAATCTTCAAAACACGGTAATAACATGTTTTCATACTTCACTATAAAATATGATAAAGTTTATGGTCGACAGATACTTAAAAATAAGCTCGGAAATTATTACTTTGACTTGAAAGTGTATGACATAAACAAATCAAATGTGATGAATAAGCGACCGCAACCACGAATTGTCATAAAAAATAGAACAAATTGTGATACAGAGGCATGGTATCATCTTAAAAAATTTATTGAAGCATCGAGACGACAAACTAAGCTGTGCACGATGTTCACTATGTTCAACGAAGATGATATTCTAATGACATCAATTTCTTGTTTTCAAGATCGAGACTCGAAGCGTGAGAAAACAGAAAATCTCTCATCACCATCTACATCGAAGAAATTAAAGAGCGGTGCGATCCCTGAGCCTTCTCGAAAGTCTGCTGCTGCGAGTGACTTATTCGGAACTGACAGCGATGACGAATTCATCGACATCCCTAAAACGGGTAAAAAGCCTCCAACAATTTGCTCTTATTTTACTAAGAGGATGCCTCAAGGTGTGGCCAGGCAGACGGATGCGGAAAAAGAAGGTTCGCATTTTATAGAGTTAAAGATTTATAAAATCAGTGAAATAAAACATGTTCAGCCTATGAATAGATGGCGGCATGCAGTAATTACGATTAAAAATAAAACTAATACCGATTCTGAAGCCTGGGCACACCTTACCCAGTTTATAAAGGCCACGCGTCATGAGTTTAAGAATTGTAGACCAGATATGATAAGTGGATATAATTACCAATGAATATAGGTACTTATTAAAAATTTTAATCATATATTTTTAGACATTTACACTAAGTAAGTGTAACCTTATAATCATTTTTACATATAAGAATTTGCTATTTGTACTCAATTTATTAGATATAAAATAAAATGTTTCATTGCCAAATACTTTATTTTTATTCATTCATTCATTATTATTATTCATTCCTTCCACAGTTATCCCCACTTCAACCACATCATCTATAAATGAAGGCTTTAAAAGAAATAAAGTAATCGATGAAAGTAATAAAGTAATCGATGAAAGAAATAAAGTAATCGATGAAAGTAATAAAGTAATCGATGAAAGAAATAAAGTAATCGATGAAAGTAATAAAGTAATCGATGAAAGAAATAAAGTAATCGATGAACGTAATAAAGTAATCGATGAAAAAAATAAAGTAATCGATGAAAGTAAGAAAGATGCATTTGGAGACAGGCTTTGGCTACGCTACGGATGCTGTCTCTTGCTTTGAGTATCCAAAACTTCTGCCTGACCTCATTAAGGACGAGTTCGTTAAAACAATGAGCGGCGTGAACATGCTCGTGAAGGATGAGAAGCCGTGTGACGTGATGGCGACCGTCCAGAATTGCAGGCGATATGGCTCTCTCACTCACTCCTGGCGCATACTTTATCCGTGAGTCCAGTCGCAGCAAGCCATCATGGTCAAGAGTCGGCGCGAGTTTTGCTATTCGGCTGTTTTTGGGCACGGGCTGTGAAGATTCGACTGCTTTCAGCTCATCTGGGAAGCTATCTTTCTGAGCTCGTTGGAGTATCATCTTCTCAGCTGTTATAATGTCCGCCGCGTGAAGTTGTGAAGGAGATGTGGTGCCGTCGACGTATAATTTAGAATTTCGATCTAATGGCCGAGATAGTTTAAACCGGAACATTCGCGCACCGTGGAGAACACGGGCGGTGGCGCGCAAAAGGCGCAGCCAAGAGCTAAAACGCGTCGCGTCAGGTACTGGACTCGAGAACGGGACGTCGAGGAGCAGCCCCACCAGCTCCGACTTTAACTCGAGATCTGGTAGAGTCTCCTCGATGTCAGCAACTCGCTCGGTCGGCCAAGCGTATGGCGGCTGTAACAGAAACGGGGGACCTGTAAACCATCGATGAGACTGTGTGAGGTTTAATTTTTTTGGTTTTGTGGCATCGTCGGCGACGTTGAGAGAGGTAGGGATCCACCTCCAGTTGGACGGGTTGGTGGTTTCCAATATCTCTCCCAACCTGTGAGCCACGAATGGTTTAAACGCCCGAGCATCACTCCGAATCCACTTGAGGACGGTGGTTGAGTCTGTCCAAAAAGTGGTTTCGGAGGGCTTGATTCGATGAGCTTTCAAAATTGTTTGCGCGAAACGAGAGGCTATAAGCGCAGCTTGTAACTCAATGCGTGGAATCGAAACCGGTCTTAAGGGTGAAACGCGTGCTTTACTGCCGATTAGAGTTGTAGATACAGAGCCGTCATCGTAAGTAAAACGCCAATAGGCAACGCATGCGTAGGCTTGTTCGCCACCATCGGCTACTACATGCAATTGTGTATCTACTAAATCTGTCCTAGTCATATACCAACGAGGTATTTTTATGTTGGACGCGACCTGCAATTGTGAAAACCAGTCTTCAGATTCGCTTACGTATGTATCGGGGAGCGGTGAGTCCCAGCCGACCCCTGCCCTCCATAGTTTCTGTATCAAAATGCGGCCCCAGATGATGACAGGCATTAAAAAGCCGAGGGGGTCATAGACCTTCATGACGTTAGACAATAGACTTCGCTTGGTTAACGTGTCGGCCGGTAACTGCGAAACTGCGCGGAAACCCAGTGAATCCTGACTTGGGTTCCACTTAACACCCAATACGCCGACCTCGCTACTAGGCGGTAAATAGACGTCGGAGGTCGCGTCGCTTCGAAGTTCCTTTGGGATAAGTGAAAGTGCTTCCGGATCGTTTGACGTCCACGCGCGCATCTCGAAACCACAGCCTTTATGAACGGTGACTACATCGGCGGCCAGCTGCGCCGCGTCGGCGACACTGGAGTGGCTACCTAGATAGTCGTCCATATAATGGTCGTCAATTATTGCCTTACAGGCGGCGGGGTACTCGGCTTGGAATGTTTTAGCATTTTTGTTTTTAATGTAGAGTGCGATGAACGGACTTGAAACCGCGCCGAAAATCATGGAGGACATGCGGTACTCTTTCAGCACGCCGTCTTTGTTACGCCAGAGAAAGCGTTGGGCGTCTCTGTCTCTTGGAGCAATTTTTATTTGAGGAAACATCTCTTTGATGTCACCGTTTAGAGCCACGGCGCCTTCTCTGAAGCGGAACAGGATGTCCAGAAGAGAACAAAGCAAGTCCGGGCCTTGTAGGAGCAAACAGTTTAAACTGACACCCTTCGTCATCGCTGCGGCGTCGTGGACTGCTCTGAGCTTCTTCTTTTGGGGGTGAAATACGCCGAAAATAGGCAGGTACCAGCGAATGCCAGTGTCTGTATCAATGCAGGAACCATTTGGAGGTTTTCTTTGATGATAGGTGATGGGTTCGCACTCTTCAGCGTAGCCTTTTGCGATAACATCATCGCATGATTCGGCGATATGAATCGTTACCATCGTAATAAACCGCGCACCCCAAGTACCGACGGTCAAAATGACCGCACCGATCCAAATGAAGATCGGGGTAAGGAGAAACAAAAGAAAAGACCAAAGCCTACAGCTCGAGATAAGCGTAAGGCGGAAGCATACCGCGAACGCAAGGGAGCAGAAGGAATGGATGCAATACAGGCCGAATTGATGAAAACACTACATCCTGGTTTTGCTTCAGTTAGTAATGCAGTTAAAGATTTATCTATTTCAACAGAGACAGCACCTGAAGTACCGACCTCATCAATAGCACTCGGGCCTCTCATCCGTGAAGCGACTTTGCGCACAGAAAGTGAAATGCGCAACAATCCGGCTCGAAGGACCAAAATGTTGGAGAGCTAAGTGGACTGTATGTGATTTTAATGGGAGGATGATGGAAACACTCAGTTTATGACTAAAAACTAATTTAATCACAAGAATCAACTGATACAAAAACACAAGGCAAGGAGACACTGACAAGTAAAAGCAAAACAAAACGTCATTACAAAAATATAAATTGATCGTATCAAAAAAGGTGGCATCTCAGCCAGTCGCCAACAATAAGTGTACGCTCGGTCTAAGTCATCAAGTCATTGAGTGAGTATCCTACTTATACGGTCTCGATATAAACACATCTCAAATCTGGAGGCCTATTACGAAAAATAATCACGATAAACGGACGATGTTCGTTGATCGATTTACATGATTTGAACCTTACACTTGAGTTAATAATGTCGCGGGATGGAACGAACATCGTACGCTTATCGCGATGCTTTTTTGTAATAGGCCCTCTCTGGATAATTTCTTGACAATGCACTATTTGTATGTGTGTAAAAGTTTACTATGCGTTTTATCCAAATTGAATTTTACAAATATGGGAAATCACACGTGATCGATGTGTATTTAAGCCGGGATGACAGGCGAAAATGTTACACAGTCCAAGCAGCAATAGTTGTCTCGCCATCAGCACGCAAGCAAATAATAAGGAAAGCAGAAAAAAAAATGTAAGTATTTTCAATTGTTCATCTTATTCAGATATTTAACTTATTCATGTATTTTTTCTGATAATGTATTCTATTAATTGACTTAATATTATTACTTACTTACAGGTCACGACAGAACACATATTCAGAGTCCTCTGAAGAAGAAGGTGTGAACATGGTGCAACCACATCATGGTGATAATGGCAGCGCTAGTAAGACCAGTGATGTTGCGACAACTTCTAAAAAGTTATCTTCGCGGCAGCAGCTCAGCTCTAAAAAGCGGAAACACCGCACCATCGCTCCTGCCGCGCCATCCAGATATTCAAGCTACGAACTATTCGGCACGGATAGTGAGGATGATGAAGACAACGATGGAGCGATCAAAACAAAATCTTCAAAACACGGTAATAACATGTTTTCATACTTCACTATAAAATATGATAAAGTTTATGGTCGACAGATACTTAAAAATAAGCTCGGAAATTATTACTTTGACTTGAAAGTGTATGACATAAACAAATCAAATGTGATGAATAAGCGACCGCAACCACGAATTGTCATAAAAAATAGAACAAATTGTGATACAGAGGCATGGTATCATCTTAAAAAATTTATTGAAGCATCGAGACGACAAACTAAGCTGTGCACGATGTTCACTATGTTCAACGAAGATGATATTCTAATGACATCAATTTCTTGTTTTCAAGATCGAGACTCGAAGCGTGAGAAAACAGAAAATCTCTCATCACCATCTACATCGAAGAAATTAAAGAGCGGTGCGATCCCTGAGCCTTCTCGAAAGTCTGCTGCTGCGAGTGACTTATTCGGAACTGACAGCGATGACGAATTCATCGACATCCCTAAAACGGGTAAAAAGCCTCCAACAATTTGCTCTTATTTTACTAAGAGGATGCCTCAAGGTGTGGCCAGGCAGACGGATGCGGAAAAAGAAGGTTCGCATTTTATAGAGTTAAAGATTTATAAAATCAGTGAAATAAAACATGTTCAGCCTATGAATAGATGGCGGCATGCAGTAATTACGATTAAAAATAAAACTAATACCGATTCTGAAGCCTGGGCACACCTTACCCAGTTTATAAAGGCCACGCGTCATGAGTTTAAGAATTGTAGACCAGATATGATAAGTGGATATAATTACCAATGAATATAGGTACTTATTAAAAATTTTAATCATATATTTTTAGACATTTACACTAAGTAAGTGTAACCTTATAATCATTTTTACATATAAGAATTTGCTATTTGTACTCAATTTATTAGATATAAAATAAAATGTTTCATTGCCAAATACTTTATTTTTATTCATTCATTCATTATTATTATTCATTCCTTCCACAGTTATCCCCACTTCAACCACATCATCTATAAATGAAGGCTTTAAAAGAAATAAAGTAATCGATGAAAGTAATAAAGTAATCGATGAAAGAAATAAAGTAATCGATGAAAGTAATAAAGTAATCGATGAAAGAAATAAAGTAATCGATGAAAGTAATAAAGTAATCGATGAAAGAAATAAAGTAATCGATGAACGTAATAAAGTAATCGATGAAAAAAATAAAGTAATCGATGAAAGTAAGAAAGATGCATTTGGAGACAGGCTTTGGCTACGCTACGGATGCTGTCTCTTGCTTTGAGTATCCAAAACTTCTGCCTGACCTCATTAAGGACGAGTTCGTTAAAACAATGAGCGGCGTGAACATGCTCGTGAAGGATGAGAAGCCGTGTGACGTGATGGCGACCGTCCAGAATTGCAGGCGATATGGCTCTCTCACTCACTCCTGGCGCATACTTTATCCGTGAGTCCAGTCGCAGCAAGCCATCATGGTCAAGAGTCGGCGCGAGTTTTGCTATTCGGCTGTTTTTGGGCACGGGCTGTGAAGATTCGACTGCTTTCAGCTCATCTGGGAAGCTATCTTTCTGAGCTCGTTGGAGTATCATCTTCTCAGCTGTTATAATGTCCGCCGCGTGAAGTTGTGAAGGAGATGTGGTGCCGTCGACGTATAATTTAGAATTTCGATCTAATGGCCGAGATAGTTTAAACCGGAACATTCGCGCACCGTGGAGAACACGGGCGGTGGCGCGCAAAAGGCGCAGCCAAGAGCTAAAACGCGTCGCGTCAGGTACTGGACTCGAGAACGGGACGTCGAGGAGCAGCCCCACCAGCTCCGACTTTAACTCGAGATCTGGTAGAGTCTCCTCGATGTCAGCAACTCGCTCGGTCGGCCAAGCGTATGGCGGCTGTAACAGAAACGGGGGACCTGTAAACCATCGATGAGACTGTGTGAGGTTTAATTTTTTTGGTTTTGTGGCATCGTCGGCGACGTTGAGAGAGGTAGGGATCCACCTCCAGTTGGACGGGTTGGTGGTTTCCAATATCTCTCCCAACCTGTGAGCCACGAATGGTTTAAACGCCCGAGCATCACTCCGAATCCACTTGAGGACGGTGGTTGAGTCTGTCCAAAAAGTGGTTTCGGAGGGCTTGATTCGATGAGCTTTCAAAATTGTTTGCGCGAAACGAGAGGCTATAAGCGCAGCTTGTAACTCAATGCGTGGAATCGAAACCGGTCTTAAGGGTGAAACGCGTGCTTTACTGCCGATTAGAGTTGTAGATACAGAGCCGTCATCGTAAGTAAAACGCCAATAGGCAACGCATGCGTAGGCTTGTTCGCCACCATCGGCTACTACATGCAATTGTGTATCTACTAAATCTGTCCTAGTCATATACCAACGAGGTATTTTTATGTTGGACGCGACCTGCAATTGTGAAAACCAGTCTTCAGATTCGCTTACGTACGTATCGGGGAGCGGTGAGTCCCAGCCGACCCCTGCCCTCCATAGTTTCTGTATCAAAATGCGGCCCCAGATGATGACAGGCATTAAAAAGCCGAGGGGGTCATAGACCTTCATGACGTTAGACAATAGACTTCGCTTGGTTAACGTGTCGGCCGGTAACTGCGAAACTGCGCGGAAACCCAGTGAATCCTGACTTGGGTTCCACTTAACACCCAATACGCCGACCTCGCTACTAGGCGGTAAATAGACGTCGGAGGTCGCGTCGCTTCGAAGTTCCTTTGGGATAAGTGAAAGTGCTTCCGGATCGTTTGACGTCCACGCGCGCATCTCGAAACCACAGCCTTTATGAACGGTGACTACATCGGCGGCCAGCTGCGCCGCGTCGGCGACACTGGAGTGGCTACCTAGATAGTCGTCCATATAATGGTCGTCAATTATTGCCTTACAGGCGGCGGGGTACTCGGCTTGGAATGTTTTAGCATTTTTGTTTTTAATGTAGAGTGCGATGAACGGACTTGAAACCGCGCCGAAAATCATGGAGGACATGCGGTACTCTTTCAGCACGCCGTCTTTGTTACGCCAGAGAAAGCGTTGGGCGTCTCTGTCTCTTGGAGCAATTTTTATTTGAGGAAACATCTCTTTGATGTCACCGTTTAGAGCCACGGCGCCTTCTCTGAAGCGGAACAGGATGTCCAGAAGAGAACAAAGCAAGTCCGGGCCTTGTAGGAGCAAACAGTTTAAACTGACACCCTTCGTCATCGCTGCGGCGTCGTGGACTGCTCTGAGCTTCTTCTTTTGGGGGTGAAATACGCCGAAAATAGGCAGGTACCAGCGAATGCCAGTGTCTGTATCAATGCAGGAACCATTTGGAGGTTTTCTTTGATGATAGGTGATGGGTTCGCACTCTTCAGCGTAGCCTTTTGCGATAACATCATCGCATGATTCGGCGATATGAATCGTTACCATCGTAATAAACCGCGCACCCCAAGTACCGACGGTCAAAATGACCGCACCGATCCAAATGAAGATCGGGGTAAGGAGAAACAAAAGAAAAGACCAAAGCCTACAGCTCGAGATAAGCGTAAGGCGGAAGCATACCGCGAACGCAAGGGAGCAGAAGGAATGGATGCAATACAGGCCGAATTGATGAAAACACTACATCCTGGTTTTGCTTCAGTTAGTAATGCAGTTAAAGATTTATCTATTTCAACAGAGACAGCACCTGAAGTACCGACCTCATCAATAGCACTCGGGCCTCTCATCCGTGAAGCGACTTTGCGCACAGAAAGTGAAATGCGCAACAATCCGGCTCGAAGGACCAAAATGTTGGAGAGCTAAGTGGACTGTATGTGATTTTAATGGGAGGATGATGGAAACACTCAGTTTATGACTAAAAACTAATTTAATCACAAGAATCAACTGATACAAAAACACAAGGCAAGGAGACACTGACAAGTAAAAGCAAAACAAAACGTCATTACAAAAATATAAATTGATCGTATCAAAAAAGGTGGCATCTCAGCCAGTCGCCAACAATAAGTGTACGCTCGGTCTAAGTCATCAAGTCATTGAGTGAGTATCCTACTTATACGGTCTCGATATAAACACATCTCAAATCTGGAGGCCTATTACGAAAAATAATCACGATAAACGGACGATGTTCGTTGATCGATTTACATGATTTGAACCTTACACTTGAGTTAATAATGTCGCGGGATGGAACGAACATCGTACGCTTATCGCGATGCTTTTTTGTAATAGGCCCTCTCTGGATAATTTCTTGACAATGCACTATTTGTATGTGTGTAAAAGTTTACTATGCGTTTTATCCAAATTGAATTTTACAAATATGGGAAATCACACGTGATCGATGTGTATTTAAGCCGGGATGACAGGCGAAAATGTTACACAGTCCAAGCAGCAATAGTTGTCTCGCCATCAGCACGCAAGCAAATAATAAGGAAAGCAGAAAAAAAAATGTAAGTATTTTCAATTGTTCATCTTATTCAGATATTTAACTTATTCATGTATTTTTTCTGATAATGTATTCTATTAATTGACTTAATATTATTACTTACTTACAGGTCACGACAGAACACATATTCAGAGTCCTCTGAAGAAGAAGGTGTGAACATGGTGCAACCACATCATGGTGATAATGGCAGCGCTAGTAAGACCAGTGATGTTGCGACAACTTCTAAAAAGTTATCTTCGCGGCAGCAGCTCAGCTCTAAAAAGCGGAAACACCGCACCATCGCTCCTGCCGCGCCATCCAGATATTCAAGCTACGAACTATTCGGCACGGATAGTGAGGATGATGAAGACAACGATGGAGCGATCAAAACAAAATCTTCAAAACACGGTAATAACATGTTTTCATACTTCACTATAAAATATGATAAAGTTTATGGTCGACAGATACTTAAAAATAAGCTCGGAAATTATTACTTTGACTTGAAAGTGTATGACATAAACAAATCAAATGTGATGAATAAGCGACCGCAACCACGAATTGTCATAAAAAATAGAACAAATTGTGATACAGAGGCATGGTATCATCTTAAAAAATTTATTGAAGCATCGAGACGACAAACTAAGCTGTGCACGATGTTCACTATGTTCAACGAAGATGATATTCTAATGACATCAATTTCTTGTTTTCAAGATCGAGACTCGAAGCGTGAGAAAACAGAAAATCTCTCATCACCATCTACATCGAAGAAATTAAAGAGCGGTGCGATCCCTGAGCCTTCTCGAAAGTCTGCTGCTGCGAGTGACTTATTCGGAACTGACAGCGATGACGAATTCATCGACATCCCTAAAACGGGTAAAAAGCCTCCAACAATTTGCTCTTATTTTACTAAGAGGATGCCTCAAGGTGTGGCCAGGCAGACGGATGCGGAAAAAGAAGGTTCGCATTTTATAGAGTTAAAGATTTATAAAATCAGTGAAATAAAACATGTTCAGCCTATGAATAGATGGCGGCATGCAGTAATTACGATTAAAAATAAAACTAATACCGATTCTGAAGCCTGGGCACACCTTACCCAGTTTATAAAGGCCACGCGTCATGAGTTTAAGAATTGTAGACCAGATATGATAAGTGGATATAATTACCAATGAATATAGGTACTTATTAAAAATTTTAATCATATATTTTTAGACATTTACACTAAGTAAGTGTAACCTTATAATCATTTTTACATATAAGAATTTGCTATTTGTACTCAATTTATTAGATATAAAATAAAATGTTTCATTGCCAAATACTTTATTTTTATTCATTCATTCATTATTATTATTCATTCCTTCCACAGTTATCCCCACTTCAACCACATCATCTATAAATGAAGGCTTTAAAAGAAATAAAGTAATCGATGAAAGTAATAAAGTAATCGATGAAAGAAATAAAGTAATCGATGAAAGTAATAAAGTAATCGATGAAAGAAATAAAGTAATCGATGAAAGTAATAAAGTAATCGATGAAAGAAATAAAGTAATCGATGAACGTAATAAAGTAATCGATGAAAAAAATAAAGTAATCGATGAAAGTAAGAAAGATGCATTTGGAGACAGGCTTTGGCTACGCTACGGATGCTGTCTCTTGCTTTGAGTATCCAAAACTTCTGCCTGACCTCATTAAGGACGAGTTCGTTAAAACAATGAGCGGCGTGAACATGCTCGTGAAGGATGAGAAGCCGTGTGACGTGATGGCGACCGTCCAGAATTGCAGGCGATATGGCTCTCTCACTCACTCCTGGCGCATACTTTATCCGTGAGTCCAGTCGCAGCAAGCCATCATGGTCAAGAGTCGGCGCGAGTTTTGCTATTCGGCTGTTTTTGGGCACGGGCTGTGAAGATTCGACTGCTTTCAGCTCATCTGGGAAGCTATCTTTCTGAGCTCGTTGGAGTATCATCTTCTCAGCTGTTATAATGTCCGCCGCGTGAAGTTGTGAAGGAGATGTGGTGCCGTCGACGTATAATTTAGAATTTCGATCTAATGGCCGAGATAGTTTAAACCGGAACATTCGCGCACCGTGGAGAACACGGGCGGTGGCGCGCAAAAGGCGCAGCCAAGAGCTAAAACGCGTCGCGTCAGGTACTGGACTCGAGAACGGGACGTCGAGGAGCAGCCCCACCAGCTCCGACTTTAACTCGAGATCTGGTAGAGTCTCCTCGATGTCAGCAACTCGCTCGGTCGGCCAAGCGTATGGCGGCTGTAACAGAAACGGGGGACCTGTAAACCATCGATGAGACTGTGTGAGGTTTAATTTTTTTGGTTTTGTGGCATCGTCGGCGACGTTGAGAGAGGTAGGGATCCACCTCCAGTTGGACGGGTTGGTGGTTTCCAATATCTCTCCCAACCTGTGAGCCACGAATGGTTTAAACGCCCGAGCATCACTCCGAATCCACTTGAGGACGGTGGTTGAGTCTGTCCAAAAAGTGGTTTCGGAGGGCTTGATTCGATGAGCTTTCAAAATTGTTTGCGCGAAACGAGAGGCTATAAGCGCAGCTTGTAACTCAATGCGTGGAATCGAAACCGGTCTTAAGGGTGAAACGCGTGCTTTACTGCCGATTAGAGTTGTAGATACAGAGCCGTCATCGTAAGTAAAACGCCAATAGGCAACGCATGCGTAGGCTTGTTCGCCACCATCGGCTACTACATGCAATTGTGTATCTACTAAATCTGTCCTAGTCATATACCAACGAGGTATTTTTATGTTGGACGCGACCTGCAATTGTGAAAACCAGTCTTCAGATTCGCTTACGTACGTATCGGGGAGCGGTGAGTCCCAGCCGACCCCTGCCCTCCATAGTTTCTGTATCAAAATGCGGCCCCAGATGATGACAGGCATTAAAAAGCCGAGGGGGTCATAGACCTTCATGACGTTAGACAATAGACTTCGCTTGGTTAACGTGTCGGGCCGGTAACTGCGAAACTGCGCGGAAACCCAGTGAATCCTGACTTGGGTTCCACTTAACACCCAATACGCCGACCTCGCTACTAGGCGGTAAATAGACGTCGGAGGTCGCGTCGCTTCGAAGTTCCTTTGGGATAAGTGAAAGTGCTTCCGGATCGTTTGACGTCCACGCGCGCATCTCGAAACCACAGCCTTTATGAACGGTGACTACATCGGCGGCCAGCTGCGCCGCGTCGGCGACACTGGAGTGGCTACCTAGATAGTCGTCCATATAATGGTCGTCAATTATTGCCTTACAGGCGGCGGGGTACTCGGCTTGGAATGTTTTAGCATTTTTGTTTTTAATGTAGAGTGCGATGAACGGACTTGAAACCGCGCCGAAAATCATGGAGGACATGCGGTACTCTTTCAGCACGCCGTCTTTGTTACGCCAGAGAAAGCGTTGGGCGTCTCTGTCTCTTGGAGCAATTTTTATTTGAGGAAACATCTCTTTGATGTCACCGTTTAGAGCCACGGCGCCTTCTCTGAAGCGGAACAGGATGTCCAGAAGAGAACAAAGCAAGTCCGGGCCTTGTAGGAGCAAACAGTTTAAACTGACACCCTTCGTCATCGCTGCGGCGTCGTGGACTGCTCTGAGCTTCTTCTTTTGGGGGTGAAATACGCCGAAAATAGGCAGGTACCAGCGAATGCCAGTGTCTGTATCAATGCAGGAACCATTTGGAGGTTTTCTTTGATGATAGGTGATGGGTTCGCACTCTTCAGCGTAGCCTTTTGCGATAACATCATCGCATGATTCGGCGATATGAATCGTTACCATCGTAATAAACCGCGCACCCCAAGTACCGACGGTCAAAATGACCGCACCGATCCAAATGAAGATCGGGGTAAGGAGAAACAAAAGAAAAGACCAAAGCCTACAGCTCGAGATAAGCGTAAGGCGGAAGCATACCGCGAACGCAAGGGAGCAGAAGGAATGGATGCAATACAGGCCGAATTGATGAAAACACTACATCCTGGTTTTGCTTCAGTTAGTAATGCAGTTAAAGATTTATCTATTTCAACAGAGACAGCACCTGAAGTACCGACCTCATCAATAGCACTCGGGCCTCTCATCCGTGAAGCGACTTTGCGCACAGAAAGTGAAATGCGCAACAATCCGGCTCGAAGGACCAAAATGTTGGAGAGCTAAGTGGACTGTATGTGATTTTAATGGGAGGATGATGGAAACACTCAGTTTATGACTAAAAACTAATTTAATCACAAGAATCAACTGATACAAAAACACAAGGCAAGGAGACACTGACAAGTAAAAGCAAAACAAAACGTCATTACAAAAATATAAATTGATCGTATCAAAAAAGGTGGCATCTCAGCCAGTCGCCAACAATAAGTGTACGCTCGGTCTAAGTCATCAAGTCATTGAGTGAGTATCCTACTTATACGGTCTCGATATAAACACATCTCAAATCTGGAGGCCTATTACGAAAAATAATCACGATAAACGGACGATGTTCGTTGATCGATTTACATGATTTGAACCTTACACTTGAGTTAATAATGTCGCGGGATGGAACGAACATCGTACGCTTATCGCGATGCTTTTTTGTAATAGGCCCTCTCTGGATAATTTCTTGACAATGCACTATTTGTATGTGTGTAAAAGTTTACTATGCGTTTTATCCAAATTGAATTTTACAAATATGGGAAATCACACGTGATCGATGTGTATTTAAGCCGGGATGACAGGCGAAAATGTTACACAGTCCAAGCAGCAATAGTTGTCTCGCCATCAGCACGCAAGCAAATAATAAGGAAAGCAGAAAAAAAAATGTAAGTATTTTCAATTGTTCATCTTATTCAGATATTTAACTTATTCATGTATTTTTTCTGATAATGTATTCTATTAATTGACTTAATATTATTACTTACTTACAGGTCACGACAGAACACATATTCAGAGTCCTCTGAAGAAGAAGGTGTGAACATGGTGCAACCACATCATGGTGATAATGGCAGCGCTAGTAAGACCAGTGATGTTGCGACAACTTCTAAAAAGTTATCTTCGCGGCAGCAGCTCAGCTCTAAAAAGCGGAAACACCGCACCATCGCTCCTGCCGCGCCATCCAGATATTCAAGCTACGAACTATTCGGCACGGATAGTGAGGATGATGAAGACAACGATGGAGCGATCAAAACAAAATCTTCAAAACACGGTAATAACATGTTTTCATACTTCACTATAAAATATGATAAAGTTTATGGTCGACAGATACTTAAAAATAAGCTCGGAAATTATTACTTTGACTTGAAAGTGTATGACATAAACAAATCAAATGTGATGAATAAGCGACCGCAACCACGAATTGTCATAAAAAATAGAACAAATTGTGATACAGAGGCATGGTATCATCTTAAAAAATTTATTGAAGCATCGAGACGACAAACTAAGCTGTGCACGATGTTCACTATGTTCAACGAAGATGATATTCTAATGACATCAATTTCTTGTTTTCAAGATCGAGACTCGAAGCGTGAGAAAACAGAAAATCTCTCATCACCATCTACATCGAAGAAATTAAAGAGCGGTGCGATCCCTGAGCCTTCTCGAAAGTCTGCTGCTGCGAGTGACTTATTCGGAACTGACAGCGATGACGAATTCATCGACATCCCTAAAACGGGTAAAAAGCCTCCAACAATTTGCTCTTATTTTACTAAGAGGATGCCTCAAGGTGTGGCCAGGCAGACGGATGCGGAAAAAGAAGGTTCGCATTTTATAGAGTTAAAGATTTATAAAATCAGTGAAATAAAACATGTTCAGCCTATGAATAGATGGCGGCATGCAGTAATTACGATTAAAAATAAAACTAATACCGATTCTGAAGCCTGGGCACACCTTACCCAGTTTATAAAGGCCACGCGTCATGAGTTTAAGAATTGTAGACCAGATATGATAAGTGGATATAATTACCAATGAATATAGGTACTTATTAAAAATTTTAATCATATATTTTTAGACATTTACACTAAGTAAGTGTAACCTTATAATCATTTTTACATATAAGAATTTGCTATTTGTACTCAATTTATTAGATATAAAATAAAATGTTTCATTGCCAAATACTTTATTTTTATTCATTCATTCATTATTATTATTCATTCCTTCCACAGTTATCCCCACTTCAACCACATCATCTATAAATGAAGGCTTTAAAAGAAATAAAGTAATCGATGAAAGTAATAAAGTAATCGATGAAAGAAATAAAGTAATCGATGAAAGTAATAAAGTAATCGATGAAAGAAATAAAGTAATCGATGAAAGTAATAAAGTAATCGATGAAAGAAATAAAGTAATCGATGAACGTAATAAAGTAATCGATGAAAAAAATAAAGTAATCGATGAAAGTAAGAAAGATGCATTTGGAGACAGGCTTTGGCTACGCTACGGATGCTGTCTCTTGCTTTGAGTATCCAAAACTTCTGCCTGACCTCATTAAGGACGAGTTCGTTAAAACAATGAGCGGCGTGAACATGCTCGTGAAGGATGAGAAGCCGTGTGACGTGATGGCGACCGTCCAGAATTGCAGGCGATATGGCTCTCTCACTCACTCCTGGCGCATACTTTATCCGTGAGTCCAGTCGCAGCAAGCCATCATGGTCAAGAGTCGGCGCGAGTTTTGCTATTCGGCTGTTTTTGGGCACGGGCTGTGAAGATTCGACTGCTTTCAGCTCATCTGGGAAGCTATCTTTCTGAGCTCGTTGGAGTATCATCTTCTCAGCTGTTATAATGTCCGCCGCGTGAAGTTGTGAAGGAGATGTGGTGCCGTCGACGTATAATTTAGAATTTCGATCTAATGGCCGAGATAGTTTAAACCGGAACATTCGCGCACCGTGGAGAACACGGGCGGTGGCGCGCAAAAGGCGCAGCCAAGAGCTAAAACGCGTCGCGTCAGGTACTGGACTCGAGAACGGGACGTCGAGGAGCAGCCCCACCAGCTCCGACTTTAACTCGAGATCTGGTAGAGTCTCCTCGATGTCAGCAACTCGCTCGGTCGGCCAAGCGTATGGCGGCTGTAACAGAAACGGGGGACCTGTAAACCATCGATGAGACTGTGTGAGGTTTAATTTTTTTGGTTTTGTGGCATCGTCGGCGACGTTGAGAGAGGTAGGGATCCACCTCCAGTTGGACGGGTTGGTGGTTTCCAATATCTCTCCCAACCTGTGAGCCACGAATGGTTTAAACGCCCGAGCATCACTCCGAATCCACTTGAGGACGGTGGTTGAGTCTGTCCAAAAAGTGGTTTCGGAGGGCTTGATTCGATGAGCTTTCAAAATTGTTTGCGCGAAACGAGAGGCTATAAGCGCAGCTTGTAACTCAATGCGTGGAATCGAAACCGGTCTTAAGGGTGAAACGCGTGCTTTACTGCCGATTAGAGTTGTAGATACAGAGCCGTCATCGTAAGTAAAACGCCAATAGGCAACGCATGCGTAGGCTTGTTCGCCACCATCGGCTACTACATGCAATTGTGTATCTACTAAATCTGTCCTAGTCATATACCAACGAGGTATTTTTATGTTGGACGCGACCTGCAATTGTGAAAACCAGTCTTCAGATTCGCTTACGTACGTATCGGGGAGCGGTGAGTCCCAGCCGACCCCTGCCCTCCATAGTTTCTGTATCAAAATGCGGCCCCAGATGATGACAGGCATTAAAAAGCCGAGGGGGTCATAGACCTTCATGACGTTAGACAATAGACTTCGCTTGGTTAACGTGTCGGGCCGGTAACTGCGAAACTGCGCGGAAACCCAGTGAATCCTGACTTGGGTTCCACTTAACACCCAATACGCCGACCTCGCTACTAGGCGGTAAATAGACGTCGGAGGTCGCGTCGCTTCGAAGTTCCTTTGGGATAAGTGAAAGTGCTTCCGGATCGTTTGACGTCCACGCGCGCATCTCGAAACCACAGCCTTTATGAACGGTGACTACATCGGCGGCCAGCTGCGCCGCGTCGGCGACACTGGAGTGGCTACCTAGATAGTCGTCCATATAATGGTCGTCAATTATTGCCTTACAGGCGGCGGGGTACTCGGCTTGGAATGTTTTAGCATTTTTGTTTTTAATGTAGAGTGCGATGAACGGACTTGAAACCGCGCCGAAAATCATGGAGGACATGCGGTACTCTTTCAGCACGCCGTCTTTGTTACGCCAGAGAAAGCGTTGGGCGTCTCTGTCTCTTGGAGCAATTTTTATTTGAGGAAACATCTCTTTGATGTCACCGTTTAGAGCCACGGCGCCTTCTCTGAAGCGGAACAGGATGTCCAGAAGAGAACAAAGCAAGTCCGGGCCTTGTAGGAGCAAACAGTTTAAACTGACACCCTTCGTCATCGCTGCGGCGTCGTGGACTGCTCTGAGCTTCTTCTTTTGGGGGTGAAATACGCCGAAAATAGGCAGGTACCAGCGAATGCCAGTGTCTGTATCAATGCAGGAACCATTTGGAGGTTTTCTTTGATGATAGGTGATGGGTTCGCACTCTTCAGCGTAGCCTTTTGCGATAACATCATCGCATGATTCGGCGATATGAATCGTTACCATCGTAATAAACCGCGCACCCCAAGTACCGACGGTCAAAATGACCGCACCGATCCAAATGAAGATCGGGGTAAGGAGAAACAAAAGAAAAGACCAAAGCCTACAGCTCGAGATAAGCGTAAGGCGGAAGCATACCGCGAACGCAAGGGAGCAGAAGGAATGGATGCAATACAGGCCGAATTGATGAAAACACTACATCCTGGTTTTGCTTCAGTTAGTAATGCAGTTAAAGATTTATCTATTTCAACAGAGACAGCACCTGAAGTACCGACCTCATCAATAGCACTCGGGCCTCTCATCCGTGAAGCGACTTTGCGCACAGAAAGTGAAATGCGCAACAATCCGGCTCGAAGGACCAAAATGTTGGAGAGCTAAGTGGACTGTATGTGATTTTAATGGGAGGATGATGGAAACACTCAGTTTATGACTAAAAACTAATTTAATCACAAGAATCAACTGATACAAAAACACAAGGCAAGGAGACACTGACAAGTAAAAGCAAAACAAAACGTCATTACAAAAATATAAATTGATCGTATCAAAAAAGGTGGCATCTCAGCCAGTCGCCAACAATAAGTGTACGCTCGGTCTAAGTCATCAAGTCATTGAGTGAGTATCCTACTTATACGGTCTCGATATAAACACATCTCAAATCTGGAGGCCTATTACGAAAAATAATCACGATAAACGGACGATGTTCGTTGATCGATTTACATGATTTGAACCTTACACTTGAGTTAATAATGTCGCGGGATGGAACGAACATCGTACGCTTATCGCGATGCTTTTTTGTAATAGGCCCTCTCTGGATAATTTCTTGACAATGCACTATTTGTATGTGTGTAAAAGTTTACTATGCGTTTTATCCAAATTGAATTTTACAAATATGGGAAATCACACGTGATCGATGTGTATTTAAGCCGGGATGACAGGCGAAAATGTTACACAGTCCAAGCAGCAATAGTTGTCTCGCCATCAGCACGCAAGCAAATAATAAGGAAAGCAGAAAAAAAAATGTAAGTATTTTCAATTGTTCATCTTATTCAGATATTTAACTTATTCATGTATTTTTTCTGATAATGTATTCTATTAATTGACTTAATATTATTACTTACTTACAGGTCACGACAGAACACATATTCAGAGTCCTCTGAAGAAGAAGGTGTGAACATGGTGCAACCACATCATGGTGATAATGGCAGCGCTAGTAAGACCAGTGATGTTGCGACAACTTCTAAAAAGTTATCTTCGCGGCAGCAGCTCAGCTCTAAAAAGCGGAAACACCGCACCATCGCTCCTGCCGCGCCATCCAGATATTCAAGCTACGAACTATTCGGCACGGATAGTGAGGATGATGAAGACAACGATGGAGCGATCAAAACAAAATCTTCAAAACACGGTAATAACATGTTTTCATACTTCACTATAAAATATGATAAAGTTTATGGTCGACAGATACTTAAAAATAAGCTCGGAAATTATTACTTTGACTTGAAAGTGTATGACATAAACAAATCAAATGTGATGAATAAGCGACCGCAACCACGAATTGTCATAAAAAATAGAACAAATTGTGATACAGAGGCATGGTATCATCTTAAAAAATTTATTGAAGCATCGAGACGACAAACTAAGCTGTGCACGATGTTCACTATGTTCAACGAAGATGATATTCTAATGACATCAATTTCTTGTTTTCAAGATCGAGACTCGAAGCGTGAGAAAACAGAAAATCTCTCATCACCATCTACATCGAAGAAATTAAAGAGCGGTGCGATCCCTGAGCCTTCTCGAAAGTCTGCTGCTGCGAGTGACTTATTCGGAACTGACAGCGATGACGAATTCATCGACATCCCTAAAACGGGTAAAAAGCCTCCAACAATTTGCTCTTATTTTACTAAGAGGATGCCTCAAGGTGTGGCCAGGCAGACGGATGCGGAAAAAGAAGGTTCGCATTTTATAGAGTTAAAGATTTATAAAATCAGTGAAATAAAACATGTTCAGCCTATGAATAGATGGCGGCATGCAGTAATTACGATTAAAAATAAAACTAATACCGATTCTGAAGCCTGGGCACACCTTACCCAGTTTATAAAGGCCACGCGTCATGAGTTTAAGAATTGTAGACCAGATATGATAAGTGGATATAATTACCAATGAATATAGGTACTTATTAAAAATTTTAATCATATATTTTTAGACATTTACACTAAGTAAGTGTAACCTTATAATCATTTTTACATATAAGAATTTGCTATTTGTACTCAATTTATTAGATATAAAATAAAATGTTTCATTGCCAAATACTTTATTTTTATTCATTCATTCATTATTATTATTCATTCCTTCCACAGTTATCCCCACTTCAACCACATCATCTATAAATGAAGGCTTTAAAAGAAATAAAGTAATCGATGAAAGTAATAAAGTAATCGATGAAAGAAATAAAGTAATCGATGAAAGTAATAAAGTAATCGATGAAAGAAATAAAGTAATCGATGAAAGTAATAAAGTAATCGATGAAAGAAATAAAGTAATCGATGAACGTAATAAAGTAATCGATGAAAAAAATAAAGTAATCGATGAAAGTAAGAAAGATGCATTTGGAGACAGGCTTTGGCTACGCTACGGATGCTGTCTCTTGCTTTGAGTATCCAAAACTTCTGCCTGACCTCATTAAGGACGAGTTCGTTAAAACAATGAGCGGCGTGAACATGCTCGTGAAGGATGAGAAGCCGTGTGACGTGATGGCGACCGTCCAGAATTGCAGGCGATATGGCTCTCTCACTCACATCCTGGCGCATACTTTATCCGTGAGTCCAGTCGCAGCAAGCCATCATGGTCAAGAGTCGGCGCGAGTTTTGCTATTCGGCTGTTTTTGGGCACGGGCTGTGAAGATTCGACTGCTTTCAGCTCATCTGGGAAGCTATCTTTCTGAGCTCGTTGGAGTATCATCTTCTCAGCTGTTATAATGTCCGCCGCGTGAAGTTGTGAAGGAGATGTGGTGCCGTCGACGTATAATTTAGAATTTCGATCTAATGGCCGAGATAGTTTAAACCGGAACATTCGCGCACCGTGGAGAACACGGGCGGTGGCGCGCAAAAGGCGCAGCCAAGAGCTAAAACGCGTCGCGTCAGGTACTGGACTCGAGAACGGGACGTCGAGGAGCAGCCCCACCAGCTCCGACTTTAACTCGAGATCTGGTAGAGTCTCCTCGATGTCAGCAACTCGCTCGGTCGGCCAAGCGTATGGCGGCTGTAACAGAAACGGGGGACCTGTAAACCATCGATGAGACTGTGTGAGGTTTAATTTTTTTGGTTTTGTGGCATCGTCGGCGACGTTGAGAGAGGTAGGGATCCACCTCCAGTTGGACGGGTTGGTGGTTTCCAATATCTCTCCCAACCTGTGAGCCACGAATGGTTTAAACGCCCGAGCATCACTCCGAATCCACTTGAGGACGGTGGTTGAGTCTGTCCAAAAAGTGGTTTCGGAGGGCTTGATTCGATGAGCTTTCAAAATTGTTTGCGCGAAACGAGAGGCTATAAGCGCAGCTTGTAACTCAATGCGTGGAATCGAAACCGGTCTTAAGGGTGAAACGCGTGCTTTACTGCCGATTAGAGTTGTAGATACAGAGCCGTCATCGTAAGTAAAACGCCAATAGGCAACGCATGCGTAGGCTTGTTCGCCACCATCGGCTACTACATGCAATTGTGTATCTACTAAATCTGTCCTAGTCATATACCAACGAGGTATTTTTATGTTGGACGCGACCTGCAATTGTGAAAACCAGTCTTCAGATTCGCTTACGTACGTATCGGGGAGCGGTGAGTCCCAGCCGACCCCTGCCCTCCATAGTTTCTGTATCAAAATGCGGCCCCAGATGATGACAGGCATTAAAAAGCCGAGGGGGTCATAGACCTTCATGACGTTAGACAATAGACTTCGCTTGGTTAACGTGTCGGCCGGTAACTGCGAAACTGCGCGGAAACCCAGTGAATCCTGACTTGGGTTCCACTTAACACCCAATACGCCGACCTCGCTACTAGGCGGTAAATAGACGTCGGAGGTCGCGTCGCTTCGAAGTTCCTTTGGGATAAGTGAAAGTGCTTCCGGATCGTTTGACGTCCACGCGCGCATCTCGAAACCACAGCCTTTATGAACGGTGACTACATCGGCGGCCAGCTGCGCCGCGTCGGCGACACTGGAGTGGCTACCTAGATAGTCGTCCATATAATGGTCGTCAATTATTGCCTTACAGGCGGCGGGGTACTCGGCTTGGAATGTTTTAGCATTTTTGTTTTTAATGTAGAGTGCGATGAACGGACTTGAAACCGCGCCGAAAATCATGGAGGACATGCGGTACTCTTTCAGCACGCCGTCTTTGTTACGCCAGAGAAAGCGTTGGGCGTCTCTGTCTCTTGGAGCAATTTTTATTTGAGGAAACATCTCTTTGATGTCACCGTTTAGAGCCACGGCGCCTTCTCTGAAGCGGAACAGGATGTCCAGAAGAGAACAAAGCAAGTCCGGGCCTTGTAGGAGCAAACAGTTTAAACTGACACCCTTCGTCATCGCTGCGGCGTCGTGGACTGCTCTGAGCTTCTTCTTTTGGGGGTGAAATACGCCGAAAATAGGCAGGTACCAGCGAATGCCAGTGTCTGTATCAATGCAGGAACCATTTGGAGGTTTTCTTTGATGATAGGTGATGGGTTCGCACTCTTCAGCGTAGCCTTTTGCGATAACATCATCGCATGATTCGGCGATATGAATCGTTACCATCGTAATAAACCGCGCACCCCAAGTACCGACGGTCAAAATGACCGCACCGATCCAAATGAAGATCGGGGTAAGGAGAAACAAAAGAAAAGACCAAAGCCTACAGCTCGAGATAAGCGTAAGGCGGAAGCATACCGCGAACGCAAGGGAGCAGAAGGAATGGATGCAATACAGGCCGAATTGATGAAAACACTACATCCTGGTTTTGCTTCAGTTAGTAATGCAGTTAAAGATTTATCTATTTCAACAGAGACAGCACCTGAAGTACCGACCTCATCAATAGCACTCGGGCCTCTCATCCGTGAAGCGACTTTGCGCACAGAAAGTGAAATGCGCAACAATCCGGCTCGAAGGACCAAAATGTTGGAGAGCTAAGTGGACTGTATGTGATTTTAATGGGAGGATGATGGAAACACTCAGTTTATGACTAAAAACTAATTTAATCACAAGAATCAACTGATACAAAAACACAAGGCAAGGAGACACTGACAAGTAAAAGCAAAACAAAACGTCATTACAAAAATATAAATTGATCGTATCAAAAAAGGTGGCATCTCAGCCAGTCGCCAACAATAAGTGTACGCTCGGTCTAAGTCATCAAGTCATTGAGTGAGTATCCTACTTATACGGTCTCGATATAAACACATCTCAAATCTGGAGGCCTATTACGAAAAATAATCACGATAAACGGACGATGTTCGTTGATCGATTTACATGATTTGAACCTTACACTTGAGTTAATAATGTCGCGGGATGGAACGAACATCGTACGCTTATCGCGATGCTTTTTTGTAATAGGCCCTCTCTGGATAATTTCTTGACAATGCACTATTTGTATGTGTGTAAAAGTTTACTATGCGTTTTATCCAAATTGAATTTTACAAATATGGGAAATCACACGTGATCGATGTGTATTTAAGCCGGGATGACAGGCGAAAATGTTACACAGTCCAAGCAGCAATAGTTGTCTCGCCATCAGCACGCAAGCAAATAATAAGGAAAGCAGAAAAAAAAATGTAAGTATTTTCAATTGTTCATCTTATTCAGATATTTAACTTATTCATGTATTTTTTCTGATAATGTATTCTATTAATTGACTTAATATTATTACTTACTTACAGGTCACGACAGAACACATATTCAGAGTCCTCTGAAGAAGAAGGTGTGAACATGGTGCAACCACATCATGGTGATAATGGCAGCGCTAGTAAGACCAGTGATGTTGCGACAACTTCTAAAAAGTTATCTTCGCGGCAGCAGCTCAGCTCTAAAAAGCGGAAACACCGCACCATCGCTCCTGCCGCGCCATCCAGATATTCAAGCTACGAACTATTCGGCACGGATAGTGAGGATGATGAAGACAACGATGGAGCGATCAAAACAAAATCTTCAAAACACGGTAATAACATGTTTTCATACTTCACTATAAAATATGATAAAGTTTATGGTCGACAGATACTTAAAAATAAGCTCGGAAATTATTACTTTGACTTGAAAGTGTATGACATAAACAAATCAAATGTGATGAATAAGCGACCGCAACCACGAATTGTCATAAAAAATAGAACAAATTGTGATACAGAGGCATGGTATCATCTTAAAAAATTTATTGAAGCATCGAGACGACAAACTAAGCTGTGCACGATGTTCACTATGTTCAACGAAGATGATATTCTAATGACATCAATTTCTTGTTTTCAAGATCGAGACTCGAAGCGTGAGAAAACAGAAAATCTCTCATCACCATCTACATCGAAGAAATTAAAGAGCGGTGCGATCCCTGAGCCTTCTCGAAAGTCTGCTGCTGCGAGTGACTTATTCGGAACTGACAGCGATGACGAATTCATCGACATCCCTAAAACGGGTAAAAAGCCTCCAACAATTTGCTCTTATTTTACTAAGAGGATGCCTCAAGGTGTGGCCAGGCAGACGGATGCGGAAAAAGAAGGTTCGCATTTTTATAGAGTTAAAGATTTATAAAATCAGTGAAATAAAACATGTTCAGCCTATGAATAGATGGCGGCATGCAGTAATTACGATTAAAAATAAAACTAATACCGATTCTGAAGCCTGGGCACACCTTACCCAGTTTATAAAGGCCACGCGTCATGAGTTTAAGAATTGTAGACCAGATATGATAAGTGGATATAATTACCAATGAATATAGGTACTTATTAAAAATTTTAATCATATATTTTTAGACATTTACACTAAGTAAGTGTAACCTTATAATCATTTTTACATATAAGAATTTGCTATTTGTACTCAATTTATTAGATATAAAATAAAATGTTTCATTGCCAAATACTTTATTTTTATTCATTCATTCATTATTATTATTCATTCCTTCCACAGTTATCCCCACTTCAACCACATCATCTATAAATGAAGGCTTTAAAAGAAATAAAGTAATCGATGAAAGTAATAAAGTAATCGATGAAAGAAATAAAGTAATCGATGAAAGTAATAAAGTAATCGATGAAAGAAATAAAGTAATCGATGAAAGTAATAAAGTAATCGATGAAAGAAATAAAGTAATCGATGAACGTAATAAAGTAATCGATGAAAAAAATAAAGTAATCGATGAAAGTAAGAAAGATGCATTTGGAGACAGGCTTTGGCTACGCTACGGATGCTGTCTCTTGCTTTGAGTATCCAAAACTTCTGCCTGACCTCATTAAGGACGAGTTCGTTAAAACAATGAGCGGCGTGAACATGCTCGTGAAGGATGAGAAGCCGTGTGACGTGATGGCGACCGTCCAGAATTGCAGGCGATATGGCTCTCTCACTCACTCCTGGCGCATACTTTATCCGTGAGTCCAGTCGCAGCAAGCCATCATGGTCAAGAGTCGGCGCGAGTTTTGCTATTCGGCTGTTTTTGGGCACGGGCTGTGAAGATTCGACTGCTTTCAGCTCATCTGGGAAGCTATCTTTCTGAGCTCGTTGGAGTATCATCTTCTCAGCTGTTATAATGTCCGCCGCGTGAAGTTGTGAAGGAGATGTGGTGCCGTCGACGTATAATTTAGAATTTCGATCTAATGGCCGAGATAGTTTAAACCGGAACATTCGCGCACCGTGGAGAACACGGGCGGTGGCGCGCAAAAGGCGCAGCCAAGAGCTAAAACGCGTCGCGTCAGGTACTGGACTCGAGAACGGGACGTCGAGGAGCAGCCCCACCAGCTCCGACTTTAACTCGAGATCTGGTAGAGTCTCCTCGATGTCAGCAACTCGCTCGGTCGGCCAAGCGTATGGCGGCTGTAACAGAAACGGGGGACCTGTAAACCATCGATGAGACTGTGTGAGGTTTAATTTTTTTGGTTTTGTGGCATCGTCGGCGACGTTGAGAGAGGTAGGGATCCACCTCCAGTTGGACGGGTTGGTGGTTTCCAATATCTCTCCCAACCTGTGAGCCACGAATGGTTTAAACGCCCGAGCATCACTCCGAATCCACTTGAGGACGGTGGTTGAGTCTGTCCAAAAAGTGGTTTCGGAGGGCTTGATTCGATGAGCTTTCAAAATTGTTTGCGCGAAACGAGAGGCTATAAGCGCAGCTTGTAACTCAATGCGTGGAATCGAAACCGGTCTTAAGGGTGAAACGCGTGCTTTACTGCCGATTAGAGTTGTAGATACAGAGCCGTCATCGTAAGTAAAACGCCAATAGGCAACGCATGCGTAGGCTTGTTCGCCACCATCGGCTACTACATGCAATTGTGTATCTACTAAATCTGTCCTAGTCATATACCAACGAGGTATTTTTATGTTGGACGCGACCTGCAATTGTGAAAACCAGTCTTCAGATTCGCTTACGTACGTATCGGGGAGCGGTGAGTCCCAGCCGACCCCTGCCCTCCATAGTTTCTGTATCAAAATGCGGCCCCAGATGATGACAGGCATTAAAAAGCCGAGGGGGTCATAGACCTTCATGACGTTAGACAATAGACTTCGCTTGGTTAACGTGTCGGCCGGTAACTGCGAAACTGCGCGGAAACCCAGTGAATCCTGACTTGGGTTCCACTTAACACCCAATACGCCGACCTCGCTACTAGGCGGTAAATAGACGTCGGAGGTCGCGTCGCTTCGAAGTTCCTTTGGGATAAGTGAAAGTGCTTCCGGATCGTTTGACGTCCACGCGCGCATCTCGAAACCACAGCCTTTATGAACGGTGACTACATCGGCGGCCAGCTGCGCCGCGTCGGCGACACTGGAGTGGCTACCTAGATAGTCGTCCATATAATGGTCGTCAATTATTGCCTTACAGGCGGCGGGGTACTCGGCTTGGAATGTTTTAGCATTTTTGTTTTTAATGTAGAGTGCGATGAACGGACTTGAAACCGCGCCGAAAATCATGGAGGACATGCGGTACTCTTTCAGCACGCCGTCTTTGTTACGCCAGAGAAAGCGTTGGGCGTCTCTGTCTCTTGGAGCAATTTTTATTTGAGGAAACATCTCTTTGATGTCACCGTTTAGAGCCACGGCGCCTTCTCTGAAGCGGAACAGGATGTCCAGAAGAGAACAAAGCAAGTCCGGGCCTTGTAGGAGCAAACAGTTTAAACTGACACCCTTCGTCATCGCTGCGGCGTCGTGGACTGCTCTGAGCTTCTTCTTTTGGGGGTGAAATACGCCGAAAATAGGCAGGTACCAGCGAATGCCAGTGTCTGTATCAATGCAGGAACCATTTGGAGGTTTTCTTTGATGATAGGTGATGGGTTCGCACTCTTCAGCGTAGCCTTTTGCGATAACATCATCGCATGATTCGGCGATATGAATCGTTACCATCGTAATAAACCGCGCACACCCAAGTACCGACGGTCAAAATGACCGCACCGATCCAAATGAAGATCGGGGTAAGGAGAAACAAAAGAAAAGACCAAAGCCTACAGCTCGAGATAAGCGTAAGGCGGAAGCATACCGCGAACGCAAGGGAGCAGAAGGAATGGATGCAATACAGGCCGAATTGATGAAAACACTACATCCTGGTTTGCTTCAGTTAGTAATGCAGTTAAAGATTTATCTATTTCAACAGAGACAGCACTGAAGTACCGACCTCATCAATAGCACTCGGGGCCTCTCATCCGTGAAGCGACTTTGCGCACAGAAAGTGAAATGCGCAACAATCCGGCTCGAAGGACCAAAATGTTGGAGAGCTAAGTGGACTGTATGTGATTTTAATGGGAGGATGATGGAAACACTCAGTTTATGACTAAAAACTAATTTAATCACAAGAATCAACTGATACAAAAACACAAGGCAAGGAGACACTGACAAGTAAAAGCAAAACAAAACGTCATTACAAAAATATAAATTGATCGTATCAAAAAAGGTGGCATCTCAGCCAGTCGCCAACAATAAGTGTACGCTCGGTCTAAGTCATCAAGTCATTGAGTGAGTATCCTACTTATACGGTCTCGATATAAACACATCTCAAATCTGGAGGCCTATTACGAAAAATATCACGATAAACGGACGATGTTCGTTGATCGATTTACATGATTTGAACCTTACACTTGAGTTAATAATGTCGCGGGATGGAACGAACATCGTACGCTTATCGCGATGCTTTTTTGTAATAGGCCCTCTCTGGATAATTTCTTGACAATGCACTATTTGTATGTGTGTAAAAGTTTACTATGCGTTTTATCCAAATTGAATTTTACAAATATGGGAAATCACACGTGATCGATGTGTATTTAAGCCGGGATGACAGGCGAAAAATGTTACACAGTCCAAGCAGCAATAGTTGTCTCGCCATCAGCACGCAAGCAAATATAATAAGGAAAGCAGAAAAAAAATGTAAGTATTTTCAATTGTTCATCTTATTCAGATATTTAACTTATTCATGTATTTTTTTCTGATAATGTATTCTATTAATTGACTTAATATTATTACTTACTTACAGGTCACGACCAGAACACATATTCAGGAGTCCTCTGAAGAAGAAGGTGTGAACATGGAGCAACCACATCATGGTGATAATGGCAGCGCTAGGTAAGACCAGTGATGTTGCGACAACTTCTAAAAAGTTATCTTCGCGGCAGCAGCTCAGCTCTAAAAAGCGGAAACACCGCACCATCGCTCCTGCCGCGCCATCCAGATATTCAAGCTACGAACTATTCGGCCACGGATAGTGAGGATGATGAAGACAACGATGGAGCGATCAAAACAAAATCTTCAAAACACGGTAATAACATGTTTTTCATACTTCACTATAAAATATGATAAAGTTTATGGTCGACAGATAACTTAAAAATAAGCTCGGAAATTATTACTTTGACTTGAAAGGGTATGACATAAACAAATCAAATGTGATGAATAAGCGACCGCAACCACGAATTGTCATAAAAAATAGAACAAATTGTGATACAGAGGCATGGTATCATCTTAAAAATTTATTGAAGCATCGAGACGACAAAACTAAGCTGTGCACGATGTTCACTATGTTCAACCGAAGATGATATTCTAATGACATCAATTTCTTGTTTTCAAGATCGAGACTCGAAGCGTGAGAAAACCAGAAAATCTCTCATCACCATCTACATCGAAGAAATTAAAGAGCGGTGCGATCCCTGAGCCTTCTCGAAAGTCTGCTGCTGCGAGTGACTTATTCGGAACTGACAGCGATGACGAATTCATCGACATCCCTAAAACGGGTAAAAAGCCTCCAACAATTTGCTCTTATTTTACTAAGAGGATGCCTCAAGGTGTGGCCAGGCAGACGGATGCGGAAAAAGAAGGTTCGCATTTTATAGAGTTAAAGATTTATAAAATCAGTGAAATAAAACATGTTCAGCCTATGAATAGATGGCGGCATGCAGTAATTACCGATTAAAAATAAAACTAATACCGATTCTGAAGCCTGGGCACACCTTACCCAGTTTATAAAGGCCACGCGACATGAGTTTAAGAATTGTAGACCAGATATGATAAGTGGATATAATTACCAATGAATATAGGTACTTATTAAAATTTTAATCATATATTTTTAGACATTTACACTAAGTAAGTGTAACCTTATAATCATTTTTACATATAAGAATTTGCTATTTGTACTCAATTTATTAGATATAAAATAAAATGTTTCATTGCCAAATACTTTATTTTATTCATTCATTCATTATTATTATTCATTCCTTCCACAGTTATCCCCACTTCAACCACATCATCTATAAATGAAGGCTTTAAAAGAAAAAAAGTAATCGATGAAAGTAATAAAGTAATCGATGAAAGAAATAAAGTAATCGATGAAAGTAATAAAGTAATCGATGAAAGAAATAAAGTAATCGATGAAAGTAATAAAGTAATCGATGAAAGAAATAAAGTAATCGATGAACGTAATAAAGTAATCGATGAAAAAAATAAAGTAATCGATGAAAGTAAGAAAGATGCATTTGGAGACAGGCTTTGGCTACGCTACGGATGCTGTCTCTTGCTTTGAGTATCCAAAACTTCTGCCTGACCTCATTAAGGACGAGTTCGTTAAAACAATGAGCGGCGTGAAACATGCTCGTGAAGGATGAGAAGCCGTGTGACGTGATGGCGACCGTCCAGAATTGCAGGCGATATGGCTCTCTCACTCACTCCTGGCGCATACTTTATCCGTGAGTCCAGTCGCAGCAAGCCATCATGGTCAAGAGTCGGCGCGAGTTTTGCTATTCGGCTGTTTTTGGGCACGGGCTGTGAAGATTCGACTGCTTTCAGCTCATCTGGGAAGCTATCTTTCTGAGCTCGTTGGAGTATCATCTTCTCAGCTGTTATAATGTCCGCCGCGTGAAGTTGTGAAGGAGATGTGGTGCCGTCGACGTATAATTTAGAATTTCGATCTAATGGCCGAGATAGTTTAAACCGGAACATTCGCGCACCGTGGAGAACACGGGCGGTGGCGCGCAAAAGAGGCGCAGCCAAGAGCTAAAACGCGTCGCGTCAGGTACTGGACTCGAGAACGGGACGTCGAGGAGCAGCCCCACCAGCTCCGACTTTAACTCGAGATCTGGTAGAGTCTCCTCGATGTCAGCAACTCGCTCGGTCGGCCAAGCGTATGGCGGCTGTAACAGAAACGGGGGACCTGTAAACCATCGATGAGACTGTGTGAGGTTTAATTTTTTTGGTTTTGTGGCATCGTCGGCGACGTTGAGAGAGGTAGGGATCCACCTCCAGTTGGACGGGTTGGTGGTTTCCAATATCTCTCCCAACCTGTGAGCCACGAATGGTTTAAACGCCCGAGCATCACTCCGAATCCACTTGAGGACGGTGGTTGAGTCTGTCCAAAAAGTGGTTTCGGAGGGCTTGATTCGATGAGCTTTCAAAATTGTTTGCGCGAAACGAGAGGCTATAAGCGCAGCTTGTAACTCAATGCGTGGAATCGAAACCGGTCTTAAGGGTGAAACGCGTGCTTTACTGCCGATTAGAGTTGTAGATACAGAGCCGTCATCGTAAGTAAAACGCCAATAGGCAACGCATGCGTAGGCTTGTTCGCCACCATCGGCTACTACATGCAATTGTGTATCTACTAAATCTGTCCTAGTCATATACCAACGAGGTATTTTTATGTTG